>CANSZD010001134.1:0-220955 GCA_947648045.1 Beta corolliflora | reverse complement strand
GACATTTATGCATTCATGTCACAGATATGTATTAGAATCAGAGCATTTGAAGAAGTTCTTTGAATTTATTCAGCTCCCAAATTTTGACATTGCTGCTGATGCTGCTGCAACTTTTTAAGGTCTGGATTTCTTTTGTGTTTGGAGTCTGTCTGGTCATGGGAGTGAACGCGGTAGTTCTTTTTATGATTTTTCGTAACATTGGTAGGTCTTGTCTTATGTCTCAAAAGTAAAGGTAAAGTACAAGCTTTTATTAGTTTGTAGATATATATATATGTTATAGTACATGACTACATGTACATGGCCAACATGGATATAGTGCACCTGAAATTCATTATGGACTTGGTTGGTCTGGCTCAACTATGCCCCTAGCTAGATTGCAAAATATATGCCATCTATGCAACAATTTTGACTCTATTGTGGTCACGATGCAGGAACTCTTGACAAGGCATAAATCTACAGTAGCTGAATTTCTTTCGAAGAACTATGATTGGGTAATTACTGTTGGACAATATTCTTCTTTTTCTTTCATTACGGTAGGTGAACAAAAATGTGTCAAAATTATGCTACTCTATGATTTTACATGTGCCTTCATGTAAACTTAAAGATTATCAGCTATCAAGTTTGGGAACCTTGCAAACCTAGCTGAAAGAAACGAGTGTTGGGAGACGATAGATTCATGAATCATACTGAAAATGGATCACAACTCACAATTTATAGGATTGCAAGTTTGCAACTGTCACTGCCTTTTTTCTAGGCATTCAACGTCTCATTGAATTGCTGACCTGATTCTAGAAATTACAAATGGCTGTAGTGCTGCTCATGGTACAAAGCAGCAAAGGCCATGAATCTAACAACTGTTTTCTTCGTAATTTTCACTGATTAGAAAGTGAAATGAGGGAGGGGAGGAGATGTTATAAGATTATGAAGAATTTTGTTGATGGTGCTGAACTAATTCTGTAATTTACTGCTGAAGAATACTCTGTTCGGTTGGACTAAAAACATCAACCGAAAATGATTTTTCCATGAAAACACGTGTTCCAGGGAAAACCTAATTGTAGATTAGTTTCTCTTTGTTTGGTCTCTTGCTTGAAAAGTTGGAGAGAAAAGGAAGATCAATATAGAAGGGAGATAATGGATGGGAGCAAGGAAAGACTGAAAGTGGAAGGTAAAGAGTAGGGAGGAAACTGCGGCTTTCTTTCCTTTAGGAAGGATAATGTTTCCATCCTTTTATCCTTTACAAACCAAACAAAGGAAAATGGCAAAAGCACTTTCCCGGAAAATAATTTCTGCCCAACCAAACACTCTACTAAGTGAACAAAATGGATACCGTTGCGTCCTTATCTTGTTAGGGATGGATGTCTATATATATATATATATGGATGACACGAAAGAACTACACATAATGTTTATTTTTCCAATTGTGTGCAATTGCTTATGCTTTAAGTAAACAGTATCTTTCGAAAATTATCAAGATAATGTCTTTGAAAGGGCTTCATTTTTCTAGATTATGAGCTTAATGAATTCAAGTCTTCTATAGGAAGTTGTTATAGTTGCTTTATGTTACTTTTGTTTCAGTTTTTCGCAGAGTATAACTCAAAACTGCTGGAATCTAGCAACTATATTACCAGAAGACAAGCAGTCAAGGTATTACAGATGGCATATGCATAAATTGCTATTATCTTCAGGATTTGGTGTACGAACTGTTGAATTTGAATGACTGTCCTTTTACAATGTAGCTAAAGTTCTTCAGGACAAGTATTGTATGAGTTGATACACTTCTTAACAATTTTTTTTTATTATATGAGCTGATACACATCTTAACAATTTTTTTTATTAAATGAGCTGATACACCTCTTAACAAATTTTTTATTGTATGAGCTGATACACCTCTTAACAAATTTTGTCTTTCCATGGAGGAATTGATGGTCGTGTAATTTGCTGGCACAATTTTCTTGCTCACCTTTTATGTTTTTCAGCTCTTGGGAGACATGTTTCTTGATCGTAGCAATGCTGCAACCATGACAAAATATGTGAGCTCGAGGGATAATTTAAGGATACTCATGAATCTTCTAAGGGTAACTAGCCCAGCTTAATGTTATGAACTTCCATATAGAGAAATTTCTTTAATACTACCTTCACTGAAAATAATGACTGCACGATTTCTTGTGTATTTTTCTTGATACAGGAGTCAAGCAAGACCATCCAAATTGAAGCATTTCATGTTTTCAAGGTTTTTTTCTACAATGACATATTTGCATCATAAATATTTATTTTTACTCTTTTAATTGTGTTTTGATTTCCCAAATAGCTATTTGCTGCAAATCAGAACAAGCCTACTGACATTGCCAACATCCTTGTTGCAAACAAGAGCAAGCTGCTTCGATTATTAGGCGATTTGAAGACCGATAAAGGTAAGACTATTACAAACTTCTCTCTTTCGCCCTTGAGTTGGCGTTTCTGGGAATTAACCATTTGTTTTGGGCCAACCTAAGACCGTATATGGTTGAAGATCACTTTCATAATTCTGATACAAGGTGTTGATGTTTTTGCAGAGGATCAACAATTTGATGCTGACAAGGCCCAAGTCATGCAGGAAATCGCTTCTCTCGAACCCAAAGAGCTTGTTGCATAAGCTTTCTTTGTTTTATGTGTATTACCGTTGCCATTGTTCATCTCTCCAACCCTTTTTTCCCCTTCATCGCGTTTTTTTAAACATAAGCCTGTGATTTCAGCAGCACTACGGTGCAATCTGTTTGCCACAAGTATCTATCTTTTGCCATCTTTTTTTTTTTGCAACTTATAGGTATTAAAGTAGTAAGCAGCTTTCAGTTCTCAGTATCTTGTAATTTTGAGTTTATTGAGAACACTCTTTGTATTTAAAGAACAACAACGTCGAAAGGTAAATATGGTTGATTCGATGAGTTTAAAGTGAAATGCATCTTTCTTCTTTTGAGTCACCTTTACAGGGATGTTTTTTTTTCCATGTAATCTTGTTCTCTTCATCTGATTTTTAACAAATTGATTTTACCGATTTTCTTAATTTGTTGATTAATAATTATATTTTAGACTTACTTTTACTAATAAAACTAATATCTACTTATCAATGATTTGCTTCTGTTTTTGTCATTTTCGGTTACTGAATTGATGGATTATGACCTTTTCTCCTAACAAAATCAAATCGAATATTACTCAACTTGTTTTGTGTAAAGAAAGAAATCTCAAAGGAATGACTGAAAACACAATACATTTACTGTACAGTTAAAGGATTATGTGAAAGAAATCACCTAATATTTCATCGTTTTGAAATAAATAAAGAGCTTTTCCTTTTTGTGAGAGGACTTTGTAAAAGAAGCGTTTCATTTATCAATCCGTCTTTGCGTGGGCCCGGTTCGCATTAAAAATAGTGTGGGCCAGGGGCTAAGCAACGTCTTTTGCAATCTGGCCCAGTCGGCTCTTCTATAACCTGATAATATTCTCTCGCCCTAAAATTTTAACAAAAACAGGTTGTTACGAACAAACATGACTATTATCGTTTTAAAATCTGTTTATATCGTGTCAAAATACACTATTATCATGTCAAACACTATAACGATCGATTATGATAATTTTGTGTAATATACAAATAAACTACACTTATAACATTTTAAAATACTGTTTATATCATGTCAAAACACGTTATATCATGCAACTCTATCGTGTCAAAAACACAAAGAAAACATTATCATGTCAAAATACACTATATCGTTTCAAAATCCTTTTATATCATGTCGATATACGCTTATAACATGCAACACTATCATGCTAAAAACTCAAGAAAACTATCATTTTAAAATCCTGTTTATATCGTTTTAAAGTCAGTTATATCGTTTCAAAATAGTATAACATGCAACACTATTTATCGTCCAAAAAACTCGAAAAAACACTATCATTTTAAAATACACTATATCATGTCAATATACACTTATAACATGCAACACTATCATGCCAAAAAGCTTCGACAAAAACATTTATCGTTTTAAAATACACTATATCATTTTAAAGTCTGTTTATATCGTTTCAAAATCTGTTATATTGTTTCAAAAATACACTTATCGGGAGAGTGAAGTTATCGAGAGGAGAGAAGTTATCGGGAGAGAGAAAATAGGGGAAAGGCGAACGCGGCCCAAAACGGAAAGTTGTAATCATTAAAACTCACGTGAGATGAATAAGGTGCGCGCTAAGTTAGTGTCTGTAGGGTCCATATTAGTTTTTTTTTTGTTCATTTATTTCAAACCGGAGGAAGTATTGTTTTAGCTCATTTGAAGCTCTTCTATTATATGTTTATTGGAGTTTTTTTTTTTAAATAAGCGAATGAGTAAGAAAATAACCTTTTTGAGGGGGAAAGAAAATAACCTTGATTATACCATGTATACAGTTCACCCAAGTGAATTCTAGCAATTGTAAATTTGTAATGAAAAATATGTGGTTGGAAACTTGCCTTTCATGTGGATTCTGGAGAAAATTTATAGCCGTGGGAAGTCATGGATTTGGTTAAAGAATATAATTGAACAATAAGTTCATAACAGCATATTGGATCGGTATATTCCGAAGTATATTTGAGAATGCCATGGAAACTTCCAACCTTATTTTAGTAAAAAGGAAAAGAAAAGAAGAGAATAAAGAATTGCTCCATAGTCCAAATGATCTGACAGCCATATTCATGCGCTCCTTGCTCTTACTGTTGATTCATTTCCATACACTCCTTGTATCAATTTTATGACCACTTGCACTATAATTTCCTTAAATACATCTTAACCATTAGTCCATTACTCCATTAAAATTATTATTTGAAAAGCAATTAAACTCAACTAAACTCAACTCAACTCAAAAGTCTTATAAGTTTTAGCATAATTGGTTTGAGTTGCCATATCTTTCATAAAATTTTGTTTTCTCCTTTTTTATTATAAAAGGAAAGAGATTAGATATTTATGATAAGCTTATACTTGGGATCACTAATTTTTAAATTTATCTATGAATAGATTGAAGTGTATTAATTTTTATCGAAGTGTTCAAACCTGAAAAATATTAAATTCACTTAATTACTACTATTCGTTTTTTATTGTAATCATAACCCATTGATATGTGAAATATACAATATAGACATGATAATTTGGTTTTATATATAGCCGTAAAAACCCATTTACAAAAACATAAAACTGGAACATACTTTGCAAAAGGAAAAAGATTGCCAAAGCGGAAAACATTAACTTGCTCCTTATCAAACTCTAATATTTGGACTTGAACCTAGATGGAAGCTCTACTATTTAACACCCACTTTCACCATTTAGTTTACCAAAGGTAAAAATGAGATTATATCATTTCAAGTAGAGATGGCAAACGGGGTCGTGTCTGGTCACATGTTCATCTCGATCTGTTCACAATTTTTTTCTTAAACTATGTAAATATAGGAAATTGCAGATATGACAAATTGATCAGAACAAGTCGCGTTCATGTCGTGTTGTATCGATTTCGTGTCATCTCTCAGTAATTTCATGTCCATATAGCATCGACTTCGGTCATATTGTCGTGCAGAGTCAAATACTGACAACTCTTATTATTTTTTTCTTTTAAATAACAAGCTGGTCACATTTTACGTAAACCGGCGTAAAGCGAATCGGAATTATAACCAATAGTAATGATAATAATTTAGGAAGCGAACGGACGATTGCGGCGGGCGGGGCGGGTGAGCGGGCGAAAATAAGCTGGGGTGAACAGACCCTAAATATTTAAGATTGCATGAAGCACATGTCCAAAAAAAAAAGATTGCATGAAGCATAAGTGCCTTATTTTCATTATAAAATTCTCTCACTTCATTTATTCTCTTATTCCCCCATTATTTATGTCTCATTTTCTTCTTTATTATCTTAATCGCTATTCCCAACACTCATTATTCGTATAATTACTTAATCACCATTTAGAATTCCAACTCCCCTCTTCTCTTCCTCACTCACTAGTCACTCCCCACTCCCCAGTCCCCTGTAGATTGACAAAAAAATGGCTACCAATGGTATCACCTCTTTTCTTCCTTTCTTTTTTTTTTTTTTTTAATTTGTTTTATTAATTCTAATGTTTTTATATCTTGAATTTGTTAAAAAAGTCGAATTCTTTTTCATTTTTCCTGTCATTTCTTGCTTGATAGTGCCACTCTCAGATTTCCTTGCAACTGCTGTTGATGCTGCCAAGAAAGCTGGCGAAGTCTCAATCTTTCTCTCTCTTTCTATATCAAATTGTAATTTTTAAAATTCTATCACTTAAAAAATGACTGAAAAACAACTTCTTTGTTCGATTTACAGGTAGTTCGAAAAGGATTTTATCAAACCAAAAATGTAGAGCACAAAGGCCAGGTTACCCTTTTTTTTCACTCTTTCTTAATTTCTTTCTCTCATGATATGTTAATCTAAATCTATGTTAAACTTTCTGGGGTAGTTGTAATTTTTCTGATTGATTACTTATTTGTTGAGTTCAGTTTTTTTTTTGGGGGGTTAGATTTAGTTGAAATATATGAATGTACAGCCAAATTGTGGTTTTTGTAATCTGGGTGGTGTTTTATGATGTGGAATTGGCAGATTGTGCATTTATTATTTATATTCTGATAGATTGGAGTGAATTGAATTCTGTGCATTTAAATTCTTGTTTAATTTATTTGTAAATTAAACTGTAAGGGAATTATAGATAAATTTAATCTGATAAAGGAGTGATGTTGAAGATGATGTATTTATTTTACAGAATAGTGTGTATATTTGTTGAATTTAGGGTGATCATCGCCTTTAGATTCGCCATTTCTATAACTAACATTGCCCTTTTGGCTTAAGGCTTTGCTAATGCATGTCTTTGCCATCAGTTCAACGTTTAAGGTGGTGAATTATCAAAATAAGCTCGAGTCATGCTTCATACAGCAATATTATATAAAATGTTGAACAATGAAGTGGAGAGAAAATGAAATGATAACTGTGTACATATGAACTTTAGGCCATTGCTTTTTGTTGATAGAAACTGCAGTAAGAAAGTTTCGACATGACTGTTAAAGGCTTAAAGCACAGCTCTGTGGTCTGATGGTGTTTGAAGGCCGTGTGAGGAGGGATGGGGTTCTTTTATTTCATTATTACATCCACTCATAATTTACCGTGAACTTTGTATATGGGGTTGGGGGTGAAACACCTTAAGTTAGCAGGGGATTTGTTGGATTTATACTGGCATTGTGGATGCATCAGTATAACCAAGATTTCAAGACTATGTTATGTTCTGGCACTTGGAAGGGGTATCTAAATTTAGTTGGCTACTTTTATTAAACTAAGCTGTGGATGTACCACTTTATTACTATCATGTAGAAACAGTTTCTATGTTCCTGAACATAGTTTGTTGGGGACTGAGCAAATTAGGTAACACCAAGATATGTACTTGAATGCTTATGCATAATGTCCAGTGTTTTGGTTATGATCTTTCAGTGTGTACTGATGAACAGTTATATATAGAAATCAGAGGAAGTGATTGGTTAGCTGATGTTAGAACTAAAATTCTAGCAATTCACTATTGTTGTACTCAATAACTTGTCCAAGCAGGTGGATTTGGTGACTGAAACTGACAAGGCATGTGAAGAGCTCGTCTTTAATCATCTTAAGCAGTATTACCCTGATCATAAGGTCTTCCTCTCTTTAATTCTCCTATCTTTTCCCTTTTTAGAATGTCTTATGATGATAACAAGACCAAGTTTTTAACATAATATTCTCCATTTATCGTTCCAGTTCATCGGTGAAGAAACTACAGCTGCCTATGGTGCTACAGAACTGACAGATGATCCAACATGGATTGTTGATCCACTTGATGGGACAACTAACTTCGTGCATGGGTAACTGGTTACTAGCTTGCTACCTTTCTCCTTCCGTGTTTTACTTGCTGATTTTAAGTTGTGTTCGCTACAAATTACAACTCTCAGGTTCCCTTTTGTGTGTGTCTCGATTGGTCTAACCATCCGAAAAGTCCCAACTGTCGGTGTCGTGTATAATCCAATTATGGATGAGGTGAGAACTGCCAATGCTTATACTTTATGGTAGGAATGAAATAGTGCGAGTCCCTTCAAATATCGTAAGTGACTTTGTAAACCTTCTTGACCTCTCTCGAACTCAGGAAACTTTTTTCTTTTGCAATCTAGTAGCTGTTTGATTGCATAGTGGAAGTGATATCTTCTAGTTATTTTTCTCATGTATTAAAAAGTTGTTTGGTTGATCATGGAGGTTCCACTTACCTGCAGCTTCCTTCATTTTGTGGGAAGTAGAACTCCCTATGTTTTTGCGATTGAAACAACTACACACTCTTCCACCTCCTAGAAACTTCATTTTCCCGTGTTCTTTTTATGTAAACCAAACAAGTACTTGTCGGGTGAAGTTCAGAACTTGTGATTAGTTATGTGAACCGACATTTGGCTTTTGGTTTTTCAGCTCTTCACTGGAGTCCGAGGGCAAGGAGCTTTTTAAACGGAAAGCCTATACAAGGTATGTGTCTCTGATTCAATTGCTAGCTTCTTATTTCCGAAGCACTTTCTTATTCAGAGCCCCATATGTTGCCTTTATGCAGTGTCTTCGAAAGATGAACTTGTCAATTGCCTCCTTGCAACAGAGGTATATAGAAACCTTTTTTCTATTAATTTTTACCTTTATAAATTATAATACACCTTTGGTAATAGATTCCATATTTAGTTGTGAGATTTCTACTCAATACTCGTAGTATTCGGTTCTCATCTAAGTTCTGTTTTTTTTTTTTAAATTCAAAAAAAGTGAATGAAATTCAACTTGTGATTGTTTATTCCATTTGCTGGAGCAGACTGGTACGCAACGTGATAAAACCACTGTTGACGCCACAACAAATCGAATTAACTCATTGCTTTTCAAGGTATATATAAATCTGAACCCAGACGTCGGAGATTGATAAATAAGCATATTTTCATAAGATATATCAAGTCTCCTGTAATCTATCAGGTGAGATCCGTAAGAATGTCAGGCTCCTGTGCAATGAACTTATGCGGTATAGCTTGCGGAAGGCTTGATCTTATGTATGAGATTGGATACGGGGGTGCATGGTATGAATTTTGTATTATCCTTGCCTCTTTATCAATCATATTATAGTTTGTCTGGATCGGGATATTTAGAGGGGAAGGAGGGGGGGGGTTCATCTTCCCTTGTCTTTATACATGGGGAAAGGCAAGAGGAAATTGGAAGGATTCATTTTCCTTCCCCCCTCTTGATAAACCAAATCATTCCAATGTTGGAAAATTTTGAAAGGAAAATGCAAGCTCACTCTTCTACGCCCTTCCTTTCCTCTCCTTTCCTCCTCTGCCTTTCTTTCTATCATTGCTACCCAAACGAAATGTTCAGGATTTATCTGAATTCAAAAGGGATTTTCAAGGTTGAATTATGTGGAAAGACACTCATGTTTTGCAGTTTTTGCCTTATGTCAGGGATGTCGCAGCTGGCATTGTAATTGTTGAAGAGGCTGGAGGGCGTGTTTTTGATCCGTAAGATGCAAAATTGCCCATGTTGTATTAATTGTTTCATTCTATTGATTTGAATCTTTGCCTTTGAACTTGAATAAGACTTTCTTAACTTTTGGATTGTGTTTTGCTGCTGTTTTATGATCAGGTCTGGTAAAGATTTTGATATTACAGTCACTCGAGTAGCCGCTTGAACCCCCTTATTAAGGATTCATTTACTGAGGTTTTTCGACAATCTGAATGAGAAAACAAACTAGCAAATTATGAACAATACATTCAATTCATATTACAAGCTGCTGTTGCACTCTTCTTTCTGTCAGCACCAGCATTTGATTTGTAATTTTTTGCACATTAGAAAGTTTTTCAAGTTTTTCTTTCTAAAATGGTCCTAATGTATTGAAGTCACTAAAAATCAAACAGAAAAGTGTATTATCACTTAGATTATACATCAATGAGCATGATGTGCAATATGTTCCTGGCTAATATTCTTTTCATATTTTTGCAAGTTCTTTATCATATGTTGTTATATAACGAATTGCATGTTCTTTTATGAATGAAGATGAGAAACATTCTTTTATTCTGAACTATGTATTTTTTTTACTTCGAACAATTTGTTATCCGGAAGCATGATACTACTGTATTTAAGATCTAATAACAGATGCCGGCTTCTCATTGCCTATCTGTATGCTTAATCCCTACATTACATTATCCTCCCAAGGGGGGGGGGTTCTGCTAAAGAAAAAGAAATAAAGCTTATAATAAACCTAGCTAGATTTAATTTAATGTCTATGTCCAAGGCTCTTAAATTGTTGATTACTGCTGTAGTTTGGCCTGATTAGTTGCTGCTTTCTGCAACCTCAGTCTTTTTCTATTAGAAACAATGATATCCAGTAAGAGTTGAATCATCAGTAGTACAAATACCAGAATAATGTAGGCTATGTGCCAAGTAAAACCAGGCTTGAGGATCCGGAGACCTTGAAATATGTTTAACATACTGGTAAAGATTGTTATTTGCCCAACACTCTGGTGGAATTTGTTCCACTTCGCTCTGTACTTGTGGTCTTTATCTGGCCTTAAGAAAAGTGCTGACACCTGAGAATTAGCCACACACAAAAACATGAAAAAATACTCTTAGAACTTTGAACTTTGGCAATATAACCTTTAAGAAAGACTGCAAAACGGGGATGGGCGTGGGTTGGACTAGGTGAATCGGTAAATTTGCGTCGGATGCGTATGTGTCTCATTTGAAGTAGGCACAGGTATGGCTTTGGTGTGCTATATATAAGTGAATATGGATGTCAAAAGTCATACCCACCATGAGTAGCAGATACTAGATAGGTGGTGGATTTGAAAGCTTAACGGCTCTATATTCACCCACCTCAATTCACATGCGCTGCAAGTGCAACTACAGTTATGGATTGGGATAGAGATTTCCTTCTTGGTCTTTTAAAATTTTCACCACATTAATGCTGGATTTCGACTTCTCCAAGACTAGGAATCGCAGTTAAACGACTCAGCAAAAGTAGGCTAATATCATGGGATTTGAAATTCATGCAGTGAAGGTTAAATATTGTATTCCAAGTTTCCAACTACATCCCTTTTAAATGAACCCCCTTTTAAATAAGGTTAAATATTGTAATTTTGCAAGTTCGACCAACTTTGTTGTCTTGAAGCAATTAAAATTGATGATGTGATGTTACCTTAACAGCGCACTTGATAGGCGGTAATAATGGTGGTAATGGATTTTAGTTGAAATTTATAAGAAAATTTTCATGTTCTATTAGGAATATTATGGATGCTAAATATAATATTATTATCTTAGGGAGATACTATCTTAGGGATATTTCCAATAAGATAGTATCTCCCTAAGATAATAATATATGCTAAAGATATTATCATATATTTAGCATTTATAATATTCCTAATAAGTTCATATCCATGGTAATGAAACTTGATCTCAAAACATGTGTTTCTCTTCATAAACTTTCATTACAAGTCAATATTACCTTCCCAAGTGGGTAACAGACGGTAATGAAACCTTAGAAAAAATATATGTTTTTGAATAAAGTAGCATTACTATGGATATTGACATATGAAATTCCTTTATATATTTACTATAATGTATAACTATTACCATCATGTATGACGATTAATCAAATAGGTTGCATAAGCAGTTCTCCTACCTATATATTAGGATGATGTGCGAGGCTAACATATCCAAGTGGTGTAAGTGTAACTGCTACATGAAAAAACTTCTAGCACGTTTGTTACACAAATGCTTGGTGGATATACATGTATAGTACCTGAACCGTGGCCATGCAAAAGAGGAGGATGCCGAAGAATCTGTGGAGCGTGTGGTGCTCGGACGAGCCACTGGCAAGTTTAAGACCGGTGGCCCAGCCGGTAACGCCGAGAATGTAGGCTATGAGTTGACAACCAGCATGGAGGTAGAACCAAGCTGGGTCTGCTGATGGAAAAAAATTCCTCGTATGCATTGCAATTAATGCTCCCACAGGCATCAAGAATCCCCAGCTTATTACATTTATTACCCCATGCGCCTGAAATCAAACTTTTACTTCCATTTGCACAAGGAAAAGTGTGTCCAATACTACTTGAGATATAGAATAACACAAGTTTAATCATAGAAATTAGAACTTTATTTGTGGACTGTGGTAGCCTGGTAGGCCACTTTGCCGCCCTATATATATTAGATTGATGTGGTTGATGTGGGTTAAGTTTAAACAAGTTTAACATAATGTATAAAGTATGTGAGATTAATTATAATGTCGCACCATTATTTAAGCATAAGACACATTACCTAAAAGATAGAGTGATTTAATTAATAATCGATATTATAGTTTCTTTTTAATTGTTACAGCTTACACTTTTCACGTACGCTACGTCAAAAACTTTGAGGATATATCTCTAGTTTTGTATTTGTAAAAATTATAAAAAATACATATTAATAAAATACATATTATGACGAATCTAATAAGATCTCACATGACTATATTTTTATTCACGTATAAATCACAAACGATGGTCAAAGTGCAATTTATGAATAGTGTAAAATGTCAAAGTGTAGAACAATTAAAAAAAAACGGAGGTAGTATTAGCTTTTGACACATAAATACCTTCATGAAGGTCATATATCCCGATTCTCATATTTAGAGAATTGAAATTAAAAAAGGGTAACAATATCTTCAAAAGACGATAATTCTTTTGCCTCATGAATCTTTTTTAGTTATAATTATGTCCCTATTCAAAAACTTCTTTAAATAAATCAAATTAAAGCGTGGAAAACCTTTTTATATTTCAGGATGAAATATAACTTTTTCGCCTTTATTAATCATCTTCCTCTTTTCTCCTCCACCATTTGATTACTTATCTTCTTTCTTTTCTCTTAGACTATTCACGTAATAATGAACCAAACAATCGAAAATTGCGTTTTTCTTATAAAAAGAATGTTTTTTTTTCCATAGAAATATTTTCCGTCCAATCAAGCGGAACATAAAAAAATAAATTACTGCGTTTCTTTTCTTCCATGTTACCTTTTATTATTTTCCTTCTCCATGCAACACATTTCAATGTATTACTAAGAAGAAACACACGTAATATTAAAGCTATAATATAACAAAACTTACAATTTTCAACGAAGAATCACAATGTATGGCCCCGGAAACAAGATTAAGTGAGGCCATAGAACGAAGGGATGGCCCCGACATAGAATGCTTCTCAACAAACCCCTCCTTAGAAAGCAGGCCTTCTTGCCAAACCATGTTAACCACCGATTTATTATTAGGAACATTATTAATTGTTGCAAAAATAATAATCTCATCTTTAATATTTTCTGCCTTTAAACCTGTCACGTTAAAACTCAACACACCCTCATCAAGCCTAGTCTTATAGGAGCTAATAGGCGAGGTGTATGCAACGACGGACCCGTCTTTCGGACTCCGATGCGCAACCAAACACTGAGCTCCAATCATGTTTTTTGCGGTGGGGTTAAGAGCCCACGCCACCCAATTTGAGTTGGTACCGGGGTGGCGGTACGCGAGTTCGAGAGTTTGTGTGGAAGGTTGGTAGGTGTAATGTAGGGCGGAGTTTAATAGAGGGAGATCAACACATTTTTTGAAGCCGTTATTTGGTTTGTTTAAGGTTGGTCCAAAGTTGTATTTAGTGCATGGAGTTGATTGAGCGTAGGAAGGTAGAGTTGTAATTAGTAGGATGAGAATGAGAGACAACATTTTTACGATTAGAGAATGATTATGAAGTCTTTTTTGTAGGTTTTGATTGTTATAAGGGGATATTTACAATGGTCGAAAAATATGGCGAAAGGATAGGAGTAACAGATTGTAATAACATGAAAGTGAGAGGACAGGGAAAGAGAGGGATTTTAAAATTATTTGTTTGATTATCATACCATGTTAATTACCATTTTCAGTGAATACTAATGTATTAATAAATGTTGATTGATCAACATATTATAAATTGATAATATTTGTCACGTTAAATTATCTCCAAAGGAAGGAAAGGGGTTTGCCTTTCTTGTGCATGTCGCACGCTTAAATATATGCACCCTCAAATCTAAAAAGAGCACCGAATGAATGGGATTCACAATAACTTATCAGCAGACCTAAACAATATAATATAGTCAGTTTTTATTTGATATAGTCAGTTTTTGTATGATAATATGTTGATCAACCAACATTTATTATTATGATATAATCACCTTTTATATAGTCAATTTTTGAATAATATAGTCAATTTTCTGATATAGTCAGTCTTCGTATGATATAGTCGGTTTTTTTTTCCTAAGATAGTCAATTTTTGTGTGATAAACTCGGTTTGGGCACAATAAATTATCATTAATTCTGGTTCGGTCACCTAAAATGTAAATTTGTAATTGTATGTCTTAGTTTGTTGCAACGCCACATATACATTATTAGTAAACTCCCTTATGCTGATTAACAACATATTGTCGCACAATTAATTAATAATGTGGTGCGTCGTGTATTAGAATTTATATTCTATGTTAGAGGCTAAATTTTACATCTTAAAAAGAACACATTGAGGAAACGCCTTAAAAGTTAAACCTTAAGAAACTCTGAAAGGCCCACATCTTGCTCATAGTAATTAAATTTAGCAGGCCATACAAATAGCTTTATGTGAACTGGACTCTATTATTGGGCTTCAATCCCAGATCAAGCTGCAACCAATAGTGTGTTAAGAGAACAAATGTCAATTGGGCTCATGTCGTCATGTCCATACATTAAATATAGGATCGGATATGGGCGAGGCATATTAGATCGTCTCAAAATAATGATGAGCAACCTTTTAAATTCACTAAGATAAACTTTGAACTTTCTCATATTATTCTTAAGAGTTAATTGGCTATAACAGCACGAACTATAACTCAAGTGCACTGAGCAGCACAACCTTTGACCAGTGCAGTCTGTAGCACGAACTTTAACTCGAGGTGCAATGCATAACATAAATGTGATTGGAGGTCGGAGATTCCGCCGGAGTTCTAGAATCTTGAATATTTTATAATTTTTCCCTTTTATTCCCTCCTCTTCTTTTTTCCTTTTTTTCTCACTCTTCTTCTTCTTCTTCTTCCTCTTCTCTCTCAACATCCATTGTAATTTGCTCATAATTGGTTTGTTGAATCAATTCACTCATCTCGATCTCGAAAAGTAGTATGGAAACGACAAGATCAAATTTCCTACCTTCTTCCCTCCCCCACAATTTCCTCCGCCAATTGTGGGGAGCCCTTCTACAATGCCCAATTTGATTTTGACATTATTGGGTGTGATTGCAATGAGGGTGATTGCTCTTCTTTCGCGTTGAGAGATTTGTGAAATATTACACCACTGCACCAGTCTGAAGGAGGAGAAAGGAGGCGGGGTTTGAAGTAGGGGAGGAGATCCGATAAGGGTTTGAAGTAGCTAGGGGAGGAGAGAGAATAAAAAGAGGAGGGAATAAAAGGGAAAAATAGAAAAGAATAAAAAATTCAATATTCTAGATTTTCGGCGGAATCTCCGACCTTCCATCACATTAATGCTATGCATTGCACCTCGAGTTAAAGTTCGTGTTACGGACTGCACCAGTCAAAGGTGGTGCTACTCAGTGCACTTGAGCTATAGTTCATGTTGTTCTAGTCAATTAACCCTATTCTTAAATACAAAGATAATTACCTTGATGTCAGGGGCGGATCCAGCGTGGGTTCAGTGGGTTCAACTGAACCCACAAAAATTTGGAGAAAAAAGAGGAAGAAAATCGTGAAAAATCGGAAAAATAAAAAACAGAGTTATAAGCTTTCCGCAGCGCGTTGCTCTTAGTTTTTGATGTCTGGATCAGTGGTTTAAAGGCTGCAAAACTTTAGCATTGGACGCCGGTTCAAATCCCTGCTGGAAGCTTATTGTTTACGCCTTGCTGGAAGCTTATTGCCCTATTGTTTTACTTTTTCCCTTCTTTTTGCTTTTTTTTTTTAAAAAAAAAACTGCAATAACTTTTTTTATGGCAATATCTTAAGTTCTTAACTCATCGTTTGCTTTTCATTTTTTATTTTCGTTTTCATTCTATAGGACCTTACCTATTTTTTCCTTTTTTGATTCAAATAGAGCTCTAGTTCCTAATTTTGTTTTGCTTTCTCTTAATTTTAAGTTTTATGGAGCATTTTGCTAAATTCTTTTTTGGAAAAATTTCTCAAATAGCTTCAACTTTTACCCATCTTCTTATAGTAATAGCAACTTTATTATTTTGATAACACCCAAGTTTGAGTGTTATCTTATCGTAATAATATGAGCTCTTTAATTTCTTATATACAATATACCCAAAATGAGTGACTGCAAAAGATAAGAATTTGGATGATTATAAGAACCATCCCAAAATGTGAAAATATATATGGATTATGGATATCAAATTTCCCTTTCTTAATCCCCTAAAAAAAACTCCTTAATTGTTTTTAGAATCCAAACCAATTTTTGCTTGTGATTATATATATTATTTTTGAAATTTTTGCCTTCCAATTTCCAGTTTGTAAATAGTTAATATATAGGTACTTGGATTTATATTTCTTCCAAAAGAGTTAAGTTCTTGAGGATTTAATTGTCCTTTTGTAAATATGTATTTTTGGATGCTTTAATATGTGTTGTATAATTGCTAATGCATAAACAATTTTAATTTTATTTCTCTTGGGTTTTTCCGAAGGGCTCCGAACTCACGTGGGTCAAATCCTGGATCCGCCACTGCTTGATGTGGTACTAATGTAAAAGAAAATTATATAAGGATGTATATATTTAATTATCGTTGTATGCACACTTCATTTGAGTAATAAGAACCATGTCCGACATGTACTCATACAGTGATATTGACACACATCTAATCCACCCCAACACGTGTCGCACGCTCCAATGACATGTACTAAGACGTATTTTTATGGATACTTATAGGACAATTACTAGACACATTCCAGATACTTGATTTTTTCTTAAGTAGATCAATTTTGCATTGAATAACTTTAGAATAAAATCTAATAGAGTGAGTTAGGTGAGGAGAAAATCATGAACATCGTTTTTATCTTCATAAAAATCATTTACGCAACAGAAATTTGAAAATCAAAAGAACATATATAAGTGTTTTCATAATCTATTCACTCCGTTTTGCAAAGATCTTCCACTTTCTACTTAAGTCTGTTTTCAAAAGATCTTATTTCTTTTATTAGGAAAAGATCTTCTTACTTTTACTTTATTCCTTAACTAGTAAAAGTTTGTTCTCTTTCCACATTATCTTAACTCATTTGTTGGACCCTTGTAATTTTCTTGAACAAAAACATATGGAGATTCAAACAAAGAACACAGAGATTTTTATCTTCATTGCTCTCGTTATTGAGCTCAGATTTCTAGAACTACTTTATTCATTGTAAGAGAGGAAAATACAGAGAGAATTCTTACAATTGTGATAATGAGAAAAATGAACTAACTGAACTAATTAAAATTAGAAAGAGAAATTAGCATTTATACAAGACTTATTACAGCTGAATCAAAGTTAGTTAGCTGGGAAGTTATCAGGTGCAATGCAGCTAGGATCTAGTGTAGATGCAGTAGATGATGTGGCATTGTGTGAATGAGATGCTACTGTAGTAGTGTAGACACATAATCGTGTCTCCCCATTTAAGGATCCAATAATGAAACATGCCGCGACATTAGTTGGCGCGACCCAACGGAAGATCAATCTAAAGAACCATTCTAAAATGTGTTTTGAAATGATATTCTAAAGCCCAATTAATTGTTCATGATGATTAATTGTATTTCAAGCCCATAAAATATTTTAAATCCATTTCAAAAGCCCAATCAAATATTTATTATTTTAATAGATATTTTTCATAAATATTTTATTATCTTTGATAAAATAATCAGATTTTTAATCCGTAAAATTCCATCTCCAGAATTTTAGGGAAAAAAAGTATCTTCGAAAGACGCGCAATGGAATATGCTCGAATATTCCAGAATATGTGCCGGACGCGGGGGCTGCGCTCAGGGCGCCACGTGCGTCCAGCACATTGGCCATATCGCGTCAGGCGAGCCAATGAGCGCCTGACACGTAGATCTTGTGACTCACACCGAGTCATGCGTCTGACGCAGATCTTGTGTGAGACGCAACTTTCTTTTATATCTTTTCAAAACGCGTTTACACGTGCCTATCTGTGATTAGGCTGGCTGCGTCAGGCACACCAATTAGCGCCTGACGCGTGGCAATGCGCCTGCCACGTAGGACTGCGCCAGGCGCAGGTCTTGCGTGGAGCGCACGTCTCCTTTTCCCTATAAATATCCGCAATTTCATGAATTACGGACGGCTTTTCATATTATTATTTCACGAATACACAAACTTACGAATACCACTACAAATACACTTCGAATTCTCAAATACTCAAACACTCAAATACTTTCAATACTTTCAATCCATTCTTAATCACACTGCGTTCCTGGTTCCACTATTGCTCCGCCTAAAGATCATTGCGCTCCTCAATCTAAGCCGCATAGGTATAATACCTGAGGGTCCTTAAACAAATTATTTTTATTTTGAAGTTACTAACAGTTTTCTTTCCTGATATAGATCTTTAAGTAATAATCGTTCTGCTGTATATTCTAAACCTTTCTCTTTTTATTTATTTTTCATATTATTATCATGCCTGCCTGAACATTCTATGCCTATTATATGATTGTCTTGCTTTACTGCTTTTATCACCCACATGTTATTTTTGCTAATAAAGACCTAAATAAATGTTCTAACATTAATCAGATTAATTTGGACAACCTGCTAGGAACCTTGTAATTTGATTGCATAATAACTTGTCACTAAAAATAGTCTTTTATGTGTTTCCTGAACCAATTTAGACTAAATATTTTTAGGGTGCTTAAAACGTTATATGATTATTCTCTGGCATAAAATCTGTAATGAATCGATATTTAGTAGAGGCCAACTCTGGGCGAATGTGGCTCATTATGGCTATATTCGTACCCTCACCCCCGAACTCAATCTTTGGTTCATTTTGACCATCTATGGAACGGGGAAAATTACATTGGATAATTTGTCCCTATGGTTTTCCCATATCCAATTAGGTTTATGATTCTTCCTAAAAAGAATTGTTGGCGACTTCTTTCAAAATAATTTTCAATAAAACCTTGACAGTGGGGTAGTCAAATCTAATACGCGCTCACACCGTGTAGGCGAAATAAAAAACATGCCTACAAGTAGTAATTTCATCACCCCCCCTCAAACTAGGCATGGGAGTAAACATGCCAAGTTTGGATATAAGCTTCTTCATCTGAGCAGAAGGTAAGATTTTTGTGAAAACATCTGCAATTTGATCTGAAGTTGGAACATAGGCAAGATGTAAAAGACCTTCTAATACTTTGTCCCCGGTGAAGTGCACATCAATCTCAATGTGTTTGGTACGCTCATGGTGGACAGGGTTTTTAACTATATAAATTGTACTTTGGTTGTCACAGTGCAATGTGACAGGATTCAAACTTGAAACACCTAGCTCTTCCAACAGCATGACCAACCAAGTGACCTCAGAGGCTGCTGCAGACATGGCTCTATATTCTGCCTCTGAGGAGCTTTTAGAAACTATATGTTGTTTCTTAGATTTCCAACTAACTGGAGAGTTACCAAACAACAAAATATAACCTGAAATGGACCTTCTGGTAACCAGACAAGCTCCCCAATCTGAATCAGTGAAAGCTTGTAGAGTAAGAGAATCACTCCCTTGTAGAAGAATACCCTGAGTGGCAGTAGAGGTTATATACCTCAAGACATGTTGAACAGCTTGAAGATGTATCTCCCTAGTGGAATGCATATATTGACTCAAGTGTTAAAGCCAAATCAGGCCTTGTATGTGTCAAGAAATTAAGCTTACCCACAATACATCTATATTCAGTTGGGTCAGATAAAAGAGCAGTGTCTGTAGCTTGTAATTTCAGAGAGAGAGGTAAGGGAGTAACAACAACCTTGAATGTAGTAAGACCACAACCTGAGAGCAACTCTTTTGTGAATTTGCTCTGAGTAAGAGCAGTACCAGAGGAAGAGTAAGTCACTTCAATGCCTAGGAAAAAACCAAGAACTCCCAAGTCTTTGATGCTGAATACAAGATCAAGATGTTGCTTTAAAGCTTGAATACCCAACAAGTCATTACCAGTAAGCAAAATATCATCCACATAAACTGCTAGAGAATTAGACCATTAGAATGCCTAGTGAACAAAGAATAATCATTCTTTGATTGCTTAAAACCTTGCTTTAGAAGTTCACTAAGAAGCTTTTGAAACCATTGTCTTGAGGCTTGTTTAAGGCCATATAATGACTTGAGAAGCCTACAAACATGCTGTGAATTATTAGAAACCCCTTCAGGTTCACTCATATACACTTCTTCACTTAAATCCCCATGTAGGAAAGCATTATTAACATCTAATTGAAAGATTGTCCAATGCTTAGATGCTGCCAAGGCTATGAGGCATCTTACTGTTGCCATCTTCACAACTGGACTGATTGTTTCCTCAAAGTCAATGCCATGTTTCTGATTGTATCCTTTGGCAACTAATCTAGCTTTAAACCTCTCCACAGACCCATCAGCTTTAAGCTTAATCTTGAAGACCCATTTGCAACCAATGGGCTTCTTACCAGCAGGTAAAGGAACCAAAACCCAAGTGTGATTATGAGCAAGAGCTGTGAGTTCCTTGTTCATTGCTTCTACCCACCTAGGGTCTTTAGCAGCTTATTTGTAGGTCACTGGTTCTTTAAGAGACTCAACGGTAGCAGTAAGAGCAAAGAGAGGAGTGAACCTGGCCAAATTACACCAATGTGGTGTATGAATGACAATATTGCAGACATAATTCCGTAAATGAGAAGGTAATGTCCTATGTCTAGTGCTTCTTCTTAAGTCAAGATCAGGTAAGATAGTAGGATCAGGTTGAGAAATAGAAGAAGAAGAGGGAGGAGAAGATGCAGAATCAGTAGGTATGGATGTGGTAGAATTATGAGAGGAATGATTTAGAGTAGGTGGAGAGGATGTAGAAGAAGAAATGGAAGAAGATGGAATTTGAAAGATGTCAGGAAGATCAATATAGGGTATAAAATATGTGGTGGTAGGAAGAAAGAATTGAAAAGTGGAAGTAGTGGATTGAAAATGATAGGGAAAATGTTGCTCATGAAAGACAACATCCCTAGAAATGATGATCTTTTGTGTAGGTGGATGTAAAACCTTATAACCTTTTTGGCCTAGTGAATAACCAATAAAGACATGAGAATCAGCCCTGGATTCAAGCTTATTTCTATGCTGTTTTGAAGTGGACACAAAGCAAAGGCAACCAAAAACCCTTAGATGTGAGAGAGAAGGAGGTGTATTAAAGAGTTTTTGATATGGACTGATGTTGTGAAGAACAGACAAGGGCATCCTATTTATTAAATGAGTAGCACACAAGACACACTCTCCCCAAAAATACACTGGTAGCTTAGCTTGAAAAAATAGGGGCCTGGCTGTCTCTAGGAGATGTCTATGTTTGCGCTCCACTACTCCATTCTGTTGAGGAGTATATATCTACACAAGTCCTATGATGTTCAATACCTTTCTCTAAAAAGAACACCTTCAGACTGCCTTCACACAATTCTTTAGCATTGTCAGTTCTAACACATTTCACCACAGTATTAAATTGTGTTTGAATGTAAGCATAAAAAGACTTAAAGATGGACACAACATCAGACTTGTGAACTAACATATGAACCCATGTCATTCTTGAAAAATCATCTACCATAGTAAGGAAAAATGTACAACCAGTGTGTGTGGCTACTTTGTAAGGACCCCAAATGTCCAAATGAAGTAATTGAAAACAACAAGTAGTCTTAATAGAGCTATGTGGAAAAGACAATCTAGTTTGTCTAGCAGATGGGCAGATTTGACATATGTCAGTCAAACAACATTTATTTGCTAAGCTAGGATTTACATGATGTAACTGAGAGAAGGGAAGATGTCCCATTCTAAGATGGCACAGCTTGGCCTCACTTACAGCATGGATGAACTTATTTGAAACATTGTGATCAGCATCACCAGTTGCAGAAATAACAGTAGAAGTAACTTGAGCAGCTGAATATCCAGATGGAAGAGTAACATAGTAATGACCATGAGTCAATCTACCAAGAAGTTGAGTGTTCATTGAAGAACTCTGCAACAGACAATCATCACCATCAAATATCACAGAACATTTCAAGTCATGGCAGATTTTAGGAATGGAAACCAAATTAAATTGGAATCCTGGCACATACAGAACATCATGTAATGTGATTGTATCAGTGAGATGAATTGTGCCTATGTAATTCACAGCTACTTTAGAGCCATCAGGAATAGTGATGTTATTTTCAATGGATGCATCAACAAACTTGTAATTAGCAAAGAAAGACAGATCATAGCAAATATGATCTGTAGCACCACTATCTAGAATCCAGTCATGTTGAATTTCAGAACTAGAAAAACAAACTTTACCTGCTACACATGCCTTCTTGGAACCAGAAGTAGATGCTTCTGTTGATGTGCCAGCAGAATGTTTGTCTAACATGCTCATAAGTTTGTGATACTCTTCAGTAGAAAGAGTGACATCTGGCTGGTCCAGATTATCAGAACTGAGGTATTCTTCATTGTGCACAGTAGCAGCCACACATTTACCTTTGTCATATCCATTAGGAGGAACATAACCAAGTTTAAAACCACTACTAGAATTTTTGCTTATTGCTGCGGTGGTATTACTGCGGTTTTACCTGTACGCAGCAATAAACCTAAAAAAAAAAGGAAAAATCGGAAGTAAACCTATTGCTGCGGTTGTGGCTGGAAACCGCGGCAATAGGTGTCAACGGGAAGTTTTTTAAAATTTCGTTGACTGTTTGACCATATCAATTGTTGCGGTTTCTAGGCACAACCGCAGTAATAGATTAAAATATTATTAAAAAATAATATTTTAATCTATTGCTGCGGTTTCTTCAAGAAACCGCAGCAATAGGGTCACTAGGGTTTTTTTTATAGTTGAGCAATAGGCACCGTTTCCTCATAACTCCTCACTGATTCTCTCTCACCTCACCCTCACCCTCTCTCTCACTCCTCTCGATCTTTCAACTTCACCCTCACCTTCAACTTCACCTTCACCATCATTCTTCACCCTCATCGTCACCCTTCACCCTTCACCTTCACCCTTCTCAGTCCGTCGGTGTTTCTTCTCCGTCGGCCTTTCTATTCTTCGTCGGCCGTTCACCAGAAGAAGAAACCAGAGAGAAACCAGAAGTAGATCGAAGGAGAGAGAGGGGAAAGGCGTCGAAGGAGAGAGGAGTTCGGTTGTGGAGGAAGAATCTCCGGCGCCGCACCACGAAAATTCTGTCAAACGAACTCGTTCTGTCAAACGACGGAAAGAGGAGTTTTGTCAAACGAATTCGTCCGTCAGATTTCGCCGCGCGCTGAGTTAGCGTTCAATTCACCGCGCGCTGAGGAGTTCTCTCAGGTCGTTCGTCGCTTCAATCCTCCCTTGTCACCTCGCCGGTCAGATTTCGCCGGTCAAACGAGCATAACTCGAGCCTCCCTCTCAGGTTTTTTATCTTAGATCCGAATTTTTTTTGGTTTTTTATTTTTAGATTTGATTTATTTTTAGATTTCGCCGGTCAGCTCTTTATTTGGTGAGATTTTTCATCTAAGATTTCGCCGGTCAGATTTTTTATCTAAGATTTCGTCGGTCAAATTTTTTTTATCTAAGATTTCGCCGGTCAGATTTTTATTTCAGATTTGATTTATTTTTAGATCTGAAAATTTTGTTTGGTTTTTGGTGTATATAGTTTAGGGTTTTATTTTATTTTTTGGCGATCTATTATAGCGATTTTTTTCCCTCACCGGTCAGATTTCGAGACCCATCTCCATCTTTCTCAGTCAGTTTGAGCATTATAACGGTTTTTATTTCAGATTTGTTTTATTTTTAGATTTGAAAATTTTGTTTGATTTTTGGTGTATATATTAGTTTAGGGTTTCATTTACAGATGTATGATTTTGTTTTTTTCCTCCCTTGTATAAACATAAAAAATCTTAGGTTGTTGATGAAATGATTTGAATTTGGTTATAATCCCTCCGGTCTTTATTAGTTTACCCGTTTTTTTTGCACAGAGTTTTAGGGGAAATAATGTTGTGGGACCTAGAAAAAAAGAGAAACTATTATTTTATATTAAAGTTGAATGTATGTGTGATAGAAAGTTAGTGGTCCAATTCCAAAAATAGAAACAAAAGAAATGGGTAAACTAATAAGGGACATCCCAAAAAGGAATACGGGTAAACTAATAAAGACCTAAGGGAGTATGTTACTATGACAAAAATTATGATGAAATAATCTTTTGGATATTGGAGTTAAAATCACTTGCAATAGTTAGAATTTTCACTAAAAGCCAAAAAAAAAAAATTACAGGCACCTATTGCTGCGGTTTTTACCCGAAACCGCATCAATAGGCTTTAATTTTTTTAATAAAAAATAAACCTATTGTTAAGGTTTTGGCTAGCAACCGCAGCAATAGGTTAATTACCTATTGCTGCGCCCTTAATTGCTGCGCGGCCAAAACCGCCGCAATAGGCCACTTAATGATCGCAGCAATAAGCAATTATTCTACTAGTGAACACCTTTGCACACTATGACCAGGGACCTTACAATGATCATAATAATAGTTCACATTTTTCTTCTCAAATCTTATTTCATTACCAGAGAAAGACTTATGATGCTAATTAACAGGATAAGAACTTTGTTTAGATGTTCTGTCATATGCTGTCTGCTCATGAAACCTCCTTCTATTCACCATAAAAGTCATATTAGACTCTTCAGTAGGCTTAGAAACATTATGATATAGTTGTTTGTGTTTCTCTTCCTGGACAAGCAATCTATAAGCATGTGAGACTGTTGGTAGAGGCTGCATCAACAGTAAACTACCTCGAACAATTTCATATCCATCATTTAACTTCATAAGAAATTGAATTAAACGTCTGTCTTGTTGTGATTTAAGTAACTTTTGTGTAATTGTTCATCTACAATTACCACAATCACAAGTTGGAAGAGGATTAACTTCATCAAGATTGTCCCAAACTCTCTTGATATTGGTGAAAAATAGTGAAATACTATATGTAACTTGCTTCATTTCATCAAGAGATTGCTGAAGAGCATACAGAACAGCTCCAGATGTTGCACCAAAACGCTCTTCAAGATTCAACCATATTTCTCGTGCTGTGTGGAAATACAACACACTTCGAGCCAAATTTTGATCCAAGACTCCAAGAATCCATGAAATTAGCATGGAATTACACATCTCCCAAGCTCGAAACTCTCTCGTACCTGGTGTAGGCTTGTGAACAGTTCCATCAATGAAACCTAACTTGTTTTTAGCAGATAAACTGATCATCATTGATCTTTTCCAGTCAGTATAAGCTTCACCATTGAGCTTCTCAGAAACTAGCTTAATTCCTGGATTGTCGGAAGGATGAAGATAGAATGGTGAAGTAGGATCCTGTGAAGGATCAATTGTTTGTTCATTTCGTGGATTATTCTCACTAGTTTCATCCATTGATGACTAAAAGCTGAACAAAATTAAAGATGATGAAAATCGAAGAAATAAGAACTGGATCAAGATTCTGAGAAAAATTTATCAATTGAAACTGATTGAATCAATTAAAAAACGAACAATCAATCGCAAGAAATCGAACAAGAACTAAGCAGGAATTGATGATTCTGAGAAAAATCAAGCTGAAAAATTTGAGGAAAAACGAACTGTAAATTTATGAGAAATTATGAGAAAAAGAGATTCAATTGAAGCGAAGAAGATCCAGGATTGAATCTGAATGCTCTGATACCATGTACTTTTTACTGAAACAAAAACATATGGAGATTCAAACAAAGAACACAAAGATTTTTATCTTCATTGCTCTCGTTATTGAGCTCAGATTTCTAGAACTACTTTATTCATTGTAAGAGAGGAAAATACAGAGAGAATTCTTACAATTGTGATAATGAGAAAAATGAACTTAACTGAACTAACTAAAACTAGAAAGAGAAATTAGCATTTATACAAGACTTATTACAGAAGTAATACTAGCTGAATCAAAGTTAGTTAGCTGGGAAGTTATCAGGTGCAACGCAGCTAGGATCCAGTGTAGATGTAGTAGATGATGTGGTATTGTGTGAATGAGATGCTGCTGTAGTAGTAATCTCATCAGACCCACATACATTTACACTATCTCACAAGTCACAACGACATTCTGCCTTATTCAAATAAACAAAAAGATATCATTTATACACGCTTTGTCCTCCTTACTTTGATATTTATTACAACAGTAAATAACAAGATCTTTAAAAAACGGAAGGAGTAGGAAGTATATCTTCGGACATGTCCGTATGGCTATGTTGTTGATTCTCAGTATAACGCTTTTTTTTTTACTATATAAGGTATATGTTTCCTTGCACAGGGTTTGATCTGAACAAGTACCACTTGTCTTAATTCTATCATGATCATGAACATCATCATGACGATACACAGCTAAGAATATAAACAGATCAGAGTACATGATTTTGATGAGTTGAAGTTTGAAAATAGTAACCAAATTTAAAGCAGCAAGAAGCAAAAGGGTGACTGGTGAAAGTGTATAGTATGTCATAGTTGCAAGCAGGCAAAAGCTCAGGTACAAGGAATTGTGCACTGTCCGCCACTAATTTTTAGATGTTGATAGAAAATAAAATCATAACAATTGATAAGGTTGGTCCCATTTATATATCCTTAGCATCCAACTGTTTAATTTGTTTGGATTTTTCTACATTTTCCCTCCACAAATTATACGAACTGCTTACCATTCAAGGTCCTAATCAGGTTGTTGTTATATTAATTGGTTGATCGTTTTAGTGTCGTATAGTTATTGGTCAGACTTCATCGAGCTTTTATGCGACTTATTTGATAGGAAGGGAGTGGATGAAAGGAAAAGAAAATAGTATTATTACAAAATAAATACCGTTTTCATATTGAATTTTACTAATTATGGTTATGAGTTTGATAGGAAAAAGAAAAGTAAGGAAGTGACCAGAAAGGTTTCTTTCTTAAACGCACGTTTCTGTCTAACTTTTGCAAAATCAATTTAGATTACAAAGCGTATTGACTAAGACACGTCAAAATTAGAGCTGTCAAAAAATGACCTGATATGAGAATCCGAACTAAACCTGTAATGACCGAATCGACTTCGCACCTGAAATTATGGTAAAAGAGGTCACTTGTAACCTGACCTGTACCCAACCTGATAATATATGAGATTGATCTTGACCCAATATTCTATGACCTGAACCTGAATCGGCACCCGCCCAAAAAAGACCGATAATTGAAGTATATACGACCTAACAATGATCCAAACCCGATTCGACACCTAACCTGATTAGGACCTGAAACCGATTATAACTCGTCGCAACCTGTTATTGTCCCGACCTGTTGCGACCCGTTACCTGATTTACAAGACATGTGCTACCCGGTACATGGTTTTACCTGACTTGTTGCTACATGTTACCCGATTTTACCCGACTTGTTGATTGTTGATAACTCGACTTGTCATCGACTTCACCACATAGTAACATAAATCATAAACTAACACTACTACAAAAAGGCATACAACTAGATGAACTATTCAAGCATTGATTTTCAATGAAATCTTAAATAATGATACAAATTTGAAGCAATGCCACACAAGCTTCATGACCCGTTCTGTACTCGAAGCGACCCGAAACCAAGTATGGCACAACCCAATTATAACACAACACGATGACTACCGACTTGAACTTGACTCGAACCTGACCCAAACCGCTATTGTCCTAACCTGATAACTATCCGACCCACGCATGACCTGAACCTGAAAGCAACCGCTACAAACCTGCAATAAACCCAATCCGACACCACATGACCATGAATGATGACCTGTCCTGAAATTGACCGCGCCGAACCCGACCAAACCTGAAAGAAGAAACAAACCGAGGCAGACGTGACCGAATTACGACCGTTCCTGACCTGCACCTGACCTATTTGATTTAATAACCTGACACGACCTGACCGAACATGACCTGAAACCTGAGATGACCCAATCTGAACCCGACTCGAGTAACTGAATTGACAACTCTAGTCAAAATGACTGATACGAGTTTCAGTTTATGACATTTTTTGTATCAGTTTAAGGCACTTTTGTATCAATTTAGGCTATATATCTATTATTTTAAGCCATATATTTATCAATTTCTGCATATTTAGTTTATGAATATTATTTATCAGTGTATGGGCATAACTTATCAGTTTTTGGCATAAATTGATAAGTTTATGGGCATAGACTTGTCAGTTTATAGGCACAAATTTATCAGTTTATGGGCACAACTATAATTTTTAGTTTTTAAGGTTTTATTATCAGTTTTGTCAAGGCGCATACCTATTGGTTGTCATTACTTTTGTCCTTTTTTCTTGAATTTCTTCTACTTCCTCCTCACTTTTTCTCTATTTCTCTCTGGTGCTTTCCAATATGCTTCTACCATAAGAAAGATTATAAGGTTGCATTGAATTGGATCTGATCATTACGCTTAATCCTATTATTTGCCAACTCCAATAATTTTGATGCAGAATTCTTTGATTTGCTCCAAAACATCATCTTCATTGCCATTCACTTTTAGCAATTGCACAACATCTGAACCAAACACATCCTATGCCTTGCTCCCATCATCATCGGAAGCAAAATCAATATCAAACAACATTTCACTCAATATCAACCAAAGTGGCTAGCGCAACGACAAGAATAACCAATCAAGGAGAGAGATTCGACAAAAAAAAGAGAGAAAAGGAAGATGAACAGTGCGTACGATTCCAACGATCTCAGCTTGGTCGTCTCAAGCATTCGCTTGACTAAGATGGTCTCAACCAAGACTTTAAGTTTGGATTAAGACAATGTTAATTGAGTAACTTAAAACTCCGTTAATTTTTATCAAATTGTTTAAAATTAACTAACCACATGTAACTCTTCTATCTTCTGTTCGTCCAATTCCGTCTTTGGTAAAAAAAAATTAATCTCCCCTTCCTTTCCTTGTAAGGTATGAACAACAACTTGCACATAATCAAAGTTTAATGAAAACTCTTAAACTCATGTGAAATGAACGCATAAAGCTCATTCACAAAATGACCACACTCCATTGATCAATTAACAACTCAATAATAAAACTTTTATATTACTTTTTTCTTTCTTTTTGGTGATCAACGCAACCAACTTAAATTATCATATGAAAAAGATCCTTACAATCCGATATATAAATATCCATACAATAACTAAGGGGGAGGAAAATATCCTAGTTATATTACTATTACAATCCGCCATCCTGCCATGTTTGGCTAGCACATCCGTCGTTTGATTGTACACCCTACTACAACGATCAATCTTCACTTCCATAACCTGTTTCCACAACTTTCTGCAATGATACAACAAACTTGAATATTTATTAGCATTCCCCTCTTGAGCACACAATATATCAATAGCAACTCGATTGTCCGAGTAAATCGTGGCATTAGTTAACTTATGACTTAAAGCAACACATAACCCATCATATAGAGCCAATATTTCATACATGAGGATGTCTAACGCAAAGGATTTCTTCCCAAAAACCCAAGATCCACCTCCCTCTGTAGTCCCTAACATAATTTTTTTTCTAATGTATAAAACAAATTTAAGTATATAAAAAAGGTTTTTAAATCTATCTTTATGTTCACATAAAAATATCAACTTTCAATTATTCAAGAATTATACTTAAATTTATAGTCAAATTTATAAAAATTAAATTTATAAGTGAGAAAATCAAAATGTTGCAATTGAATAGAGTGATAAGTATTAGGTATTTATATTTTTGAACCTTTTGAAAAAAAAAAACTTTGTTATGTTGTTCTCCACTCATATCGTCCCACACAACAGATAAAAAAACATATAACTATGATTATAAGGTAAGTGGTAATCATTTCAAGCAAGTGAAACTTTACCAGGTTTACTGAAAAGTAGTGGTCAAGAAAGTAGGAGTATTCACGAAAAGCTTTGCATGCCACCATGAAAATGAAGAGGCTGATCTGACTTTTGTATTAATGTTGTCAATGCCCAAATTAATCAAAACGCTAATGCAATCCCAGTCGTCAGGATAATCAATAACTACTACTTTTCCTTAGATAACTAGTGAGTGTCCCGGCAATGCTCCGAGTTGTCACGTTTAAAAAATTTTGTCTTGTGAAAAAAATATTGACGTCGCTGATGTGATAAGTAATTGCGAACTTAAAAAGTTTTGGAAGAAAAGCGTGGAGACTTAAAAGTTTTGGAAGGAAAGCAATAGCTTAACTTTCTACAAGGAATTGGGGTAATTAAGATAATACTATGTCTACAATAGTCTTTTGTTATTACCATGAATTGGGTTGGTGGTTAAGTTCTCATTTTTCGTCTCAAAGTCACATGTTCAATACCTTATAATTACACAACATTAATTTTTTAATTGAGGAATGACATGGAAATAAAGCACTTGCATCGTAGCTTTTAGGGGAGTGTCACGTAGCACATGTAGACGTTTTTAAAAGCACACTTTTTAATATATTGGTAAAGATGATAATGATTGTATTATTATTATAAGTGCATAGAGATAAGATGGTATGAATTGTTCTAATTGAAAAATGATATATGCAGTTCTAAGGGCTACATATAAGAAGTAAAAAAAATAAAATTTTAAAATAATAAATAATCATTAATTACATTGATTGATGCTTGATTATGTCATAAAGTACTAAATTAGTACTCCCTCTGTTTTTTTTATCTTTCTCACTTGGAATCTTGACACTATTCATAATTAGAGAGAATCTTCTCAATTTTTTTTGCAATTTATAAGAAAAAATATAGTCATGTAAGGTCTTGTTTGATTCGTCTCAATTAGTACCATTATTAATATTCCATCGTTAAATTTTTTACTAATATATAATGAAAGATATTTAAGTTCAAATAGGTGCATTGGGAGACGCGCATAGAAAAGTGAGAATGATAAAAAAACAGAGGGAGTACTATTTTAGGAAATATTTAATGTTTATATGCAATTATAAGGACGGCATATATCATTAAATCCAAGTAATCATAGTGTCGTAAGTCACATATTACTGGATTATTGTATTCACCTAGAAATATATTAAGGACGAGGTTATGTGTCGGTGTGCTAATAAATTTCAATATTTGCACAGTAATTATGGCAAACATGTTTTTGTTTTTTCACTTTGGGGGAGTCAAATTCCTTTCTATATTTTTGTGCATATTGAGGATTTCTCCTATAAAGTTAGTGACTACCCGTGGAAACATCTTAGCTATCATAATAATCATTTTATGGTTGAAAAATTATTAACCACACATAGGAGGATATTATCATTGCTTGGTTTGGACTCTATAATATCTTTTCAATCTTTAATTGTATTATTGGACATAAATAGTGATGTCAAGTACCATGCTTTAGTTTGAGTGTCACTCTCGAGTCTCGACTTGCTTTTCTCTCATATCCACTAATTTAATTACGTGTGCAATTATTATTCCCTAATCTTTATCATCAGTCAACTCTGTCGTTTTTCCCTCTCCCTTACGAGGGTCTGAGGCATTACTCATTAGCTTCCTATTGTGACATTTTCATTATATATGCGATATGGCATGAAAATGATCCCTAAAAACAAGCATATAAGTTGTTGAGATTACAAAAACCTTAGTGCTTATGACAAATAATAGAATACAACAAAAATGAACCATTTTACTTTTAAACTTTATTAATAAAATGATTAATTATGTTTGGGATACTTATTATCTACCAATAAGGTCACACATACAATTCCACTCGAAGTGAAACCAACAACAACAATTTAAAAAAAAATAGAGATAGATTGACTGACATATAGATTGGTGGGTTATTCCATCTATTACCAATTGGTTTTAAGATGGAACTATGCCAACATTTTATGTAATCAAACTCTCCTCCGGCGTGGGTTTGTATTAGGCCCAATGAAATTTACTATGAAGTCTTTTAATTATCTCCTATTACTCTTTTGTGATTTCAATATAAGTCCTACACTCAATTTTAAATTCATTCAAACTCTATACAACTCAAACATAGATCTAAGTTACCAGTGCAAACTTTTTGACATGTATAGCAAATGTAATTTATTAGCTAGGAGATACTTGGCCAACTTTTTTTGAGTTCTATTATTTGCTATTTGCACGTTTGCCAGCGCACAACTTTGAACAATTATATATTTGATTAGGTATAAATAACAATTATAAAGAGTTGTTATCATAATGTAATATATCAATCCAACAAATCTTACACGACTACATTTTTCCTTATGTATAAATAATATATTCAAGATGTTCAAAGTAGGAATTGTGAACTTTATACTATAATTACTTATTATGAAAGTTTACAAAATGAATACCTATCAAAATACAACAGAATCTTGTTGTAGACACCGAAATCTATAAATTAAATCTTTCCTCCGAAGGTTAAAGGAGGTTCGATGAAATAAGCTATGCCACAACAGCCCCATCATCTCCTCCCTACTACCAGATTATAGGCTAGTGGAATTAAGAGATTCTAGAAAATTGTAACCCAATTAAATTCAATAAAAATTATTTACCGTAGGTTTCTTTTCAGTCTATATTTCTAAATCTCTATTATACTACCTCCGTTTCAAATTAATCTACACACTTCACTTTGGGGGAGAACCAAGGAGAAAGTGCAAAAGTATGAGAGATAAACTAAAAAGGTGGAGAGAGAAACTGAAAAGTGAGAGAGAGAAACTAAAAAGTGGGTTAAAATATTAAAAAGTGGATGACATGGGTGGAAAAAGAGGAGAAAGTATATGTGACATGTTACCAAAAATAGAAAAAGCAACAGTGTGTAGTTTAAAAAGAAACATACCAAAAAGCTAAGGAAAGTGTGTAGATTAAAAAGAAACGGAGGTAGTATAAGTGAAGGGGGAGGCATGGTGTCCCCCTATTAAATGACTACATTACCCTTACTTTTTTAATTACATCAATTTTGTTTAAAATTTTAAAATAATAATGAATAATCAATCAATCAATCAAAATATTTGCCATTTTTAGAAACAACAATTAGAATAACATAAAATTTTAGGTTAAAAAAACAAAAAGGAAAGACTAAAAAAGTTTACAAAAAAAACAAAGATAACAAATTCATTTAAGAATATCACAATCTTCCATCAAAAGAAAGAATTGCCAAAATAAAAAATCAGCAATATACTTCCATAACATTATAGTCATGTAAAGAAATGATCATTTTAATGGGTTTATATAATTTCAATTTGTGTAAGTCAATTACATAGAGGATAATAAGGTTAGATTAAGAACTGATCTGAACTTATTTTTGCTGAAAATAACTTCTAATAAGTTGAACAAAACAGAGCCTTTATTGAAAAAACTGTCAAATTAAACTATTATAATGAGTTGTCGCTGCATGTATTGCGTGCATGTAAAACTAGCTACTCAACATTACGAAATATCACAATGAAAAAATTATCATCGCACGCATCCCGTGCTTAGAAAGCTAGTACTCCATCCGTCCCATAATATAGTGCTTACATTCCTTTTTGGGTGTCCCAAAGTGTTGTGCCTATTTTATTTTTATCAATTTATTTGGACTAAATTATCCTCAATCTTTACACAAATTCTCCAAAATACCTTACTTTTTCTTTTAAAATGTGTGCCTCTATTTATTACTTTACACAATTTCAAGGAACATTTATTGTTTTTTGATCTTTTCTTAAAGGAAAAAAAACTAAGGGAGTAGTTCCAAGACAAAAGTACTTTATTAAATATTTTTTTTTTGAGATCCTACTACTTCCTCCACTCTCCTTAATTCCCAAAAAAGAAGAAGACTATATTATGGGACGGAGGGAGCACTATATATGCAATTAGGTATCTAAACCCTAAATTGAACCATCAAAAGGATAAAGGACTAAATATATTTGAAAAGTCTATCTAAATACATAAAAGAGAGAAAATAACCAAGGATATAACACTAGAACAATCCTAAAGTTGTGTTAGTTCATTCTTTTGTCTTGTTTCATCCGATTTCTGCGCAAGGCTCTTTATGATAATAAAAGATCATTCATCTTTTTCAAGTTTAGAAAAGTATCAACTAGCTAGATAGCTACTAGTCTGCTATACACTTCAATCCTAAACTAACAAACATCAGACTCTTTAGGAGTTCAAGTGCAGCGGAATTGTCCATGCAGTCCTCTTAGTTTAGACGATGTTCTACGCTTGTTAGCGCACATAATCCACTTCTTGCAAGAATGTTGGAAGTAACATTCTAATGCTACTTGAGCTTCTTCAAACTAGTTGAAAATCTGTAAAATAACACGTCCTTTAAAATTTTGTTTCACATCCTCTCTTATTTACTTTGCCACAAACTCAATATATCATTAGTTTTACGGTTTTTTCACCCAGTAATCCTGAGTTTTCAGAAAATTCACCAGATACCTCTCGCACTTTTCAAAATTCATCAGGTACCCCCGAGTTTCATGGTAATACATCATAATGCCCTTAATGACTAACGGTGGTTAACTCCGTTAGTCATTAACCCTAATTTAAGCCTAATTAACCCTAATTAAATCCTAATTAACCTAACTAAACCCTAACCTACTAACTTCTAACCCTAACCCTAAGTCCACCACCACCAACCCCCACCAGCTCCCCCACCCCACCCCACCTCATCCCCGCAACCCCCACCCCTCCACCCCCGTAGTCCTCCACCCCCGTAGCCCCCCACCCCGCCGATACCCTATACATTTACTTTTGTCTTTCATGTTAATTACAAATACTTTTTTAGGACTTTCTTACTGATTGCAATCACTCAATAAGAATAGTAAAAGCAATTTTTACTAGATACATTTTGTTTTCTTTTGTCTTGTCTATTTTATACTTCATATTTATATGATAGCTATAATTTTATTGTTAGATCAATGAAACTCTATTGATTTTAGATTGAGAAATATAACACTGATCTTCAAGGAACTCATTCTAATTTCAGTTTTTGTTTTTTTTTCTCTTTTAATATGTTTATTTTTCCCCCTCGGATTGCGTAAATACTTTAATTTATGATGGTATATTTGTATTTTAAATCTACCATTATCGCTTGTGTCAAAAAAAACTACCATTATCACCAGTATTCCATCAATCATCATCCCCAGTATTTGTCCTTTTGTCGTGATTCGTAATATCATTGGTGGCTCTAAAGGTTTGTTGTCATCACCTTATTTTTGCTAATTTTCAAACTAAATAAGAAAGTTCAGTAAGAAAAGTTCATAATACATAAGATAAGATATAAGTTAAGAAATAAAAAATAAGATGAAGATAACAGACCATCAATACATCGAAACATATATAGTTCTAAGAGTAATAAAGCTACTCATATAGAACTTAATATAAAATATTCCTATTGTGGTTCTTTATCTTGTTCATTATTCTAGTCAAAGTTATAAACTCTAGCCATGTTTTTAGCGATTTTTGTAAAAAACCATAATATTGTGAGGTCGTGTATGGATTTATTATGATCAAAATATGCATTGCGGATCGTGCAAAAATAGGTTGGCTAAATAAGAGTACAAAAAATTGGAAAAAAAAATTATACTTCCTCCCTTCTGAAATAAGTGAAACACTTCTCTCATTTATGTGAGAGAGATTTTTGAGAGAAGTGTTTCACTTATTTCAGAAAGGAGGAAGTAGTTAATTTAATTTTAAAAACTAGTTTGAATTGCTTTTGAACCATATTAATATAAAAAAATAGGTAATAGTTAAAACTTTTCTTTGCTCTATTTTATGATGTCATGCATCAAGTTTTGAATTAACATTTTTGTAATTGTTGGTGCTTACCTATTGCACCAACTTTGCACGAATATATCACAAACAAATACTAATTAAATTACCTATTTGCACTTTATATATCCACAAGAAACAAAGAGACTATCTCTATCCAAAAAAAAAAACTACTAACAATTTTAAAAAAAGGAAACAGAGATATTGAGTTTGGTCTCTAACGGTTGAGCCATTTAGGTCGGGGTTGGGACAACCAAATCTTCCTAATCCAATGTTGACTGTGTAATTAGGGGTGATAGACAACTCAGCATGTCTGCATTGCATTGATTGGAGCCCATGCATCTTTACTAAATTAATTAATTAAACATATATCTTTAGTTAAACTTGCACTTTACTCCCTTTTTTGGGCAATATTCTCAATATATTTTAGGTATTATTACCTGAGGACTGAGGAGTGAAATCTAAGGCACACACGTCTTTCATACTCCCTCCGTCCCATAATATAGTGCTTATTTCTCATTTTTTACGAGAATTAAGGAATAGGGAACATGAATGATAAACAATTAATGTTGTGGGAAAAAAAAACTGATTTTAGGAGAGAGAATGGTGTATAATTGGTGAAAGAGCATTAAATATATGACTAATTAAACCCTTTGGTTCATTAAACAAAGAAAAAAACTATTTCCAAGGAGCAAATAAATGATGGTTGCATGGTTTTTTAGGCAAATCAATGGGAATTGTGGAATTAAAATATAGAAACAAGAACAACATTTTGGGACATCCAAAATGGAATGCAAGCACTATATTATGGGACGGAGGGAGTAATATATTGTATTAAAAAATTAATTTTTGGTTATGATAAGTCTTTGTATTTAGGTGATAGTTGTCGTTTTTGATGGTCACTGATCTGTATTATTAGCAGTTCTTGTCAATGGAAGATACGAATATAAATGAGCATTTTTAAGACAAAGTATTTCTTATATCAGCAAGCACTTTCACCACTTTGACACACACTTTTTTACCTATTTTTTAGTGGAGTAATACTGTAATAGCTAAAAATGATATAATTTTGACGCACAGTAAAAAAAAAGTATAAATTCTTATTTTTGTTTTTTGGGGCTCACTTTCGAGAACCCCTTACTTTGATACACATTTTTTGACCTATTTTTAAGTGGAGTAATAGCTAAAAATGATATTATTTGGACGTACAGTAAAAAAAAGTACAAATTCTTATTTTTGTTTTTTGGGGCCCTTCTCGAAACCCCTTGCAGAAGAATTTAAATCAAAGCCGCCTTGCACAGGGCCACTCACCCAAAGACCCAACAACAATGCCCCAAGCCCCCTCCAACAATATTGAAATTAAATTTGTTTCCACCAAGATTTGAACCTCGATTTCCTATTGGGAGATAAAGCCATACTTATTGGGCCACGAGATCCTCTGGTCAAATTCTTATATACCATACGTTATACCATTTGTTTATTACAAGTAGAGAAGTGAAAAAAAGTATTGTTATTTGATAATGTATATATGTAGATATTTGATAAGATTGTTTTTTATGATATTGACATTGCTACGAAGGTGTTATACATTATTATACACCTAAAAAAATAGATTGTGCTGATACAAATTGTGTTGGCCCCGACAAAATCAAAACTAAACATACATAAATATATGACCTTCTGAGTGGTCAAAGAGACATCATAATACTAAACTAATAGGAATGCTCCAATTAGACATTCGTTAAATCTAATTACTAGATCAAAACTTTGTGTACTTGTACTATTATTGTCTACGTGACCACATACTCCCCTTAGCTTCTCTCTTAACTAAAGTACTCCGCAATTAACTTTTTTAAAAAATATCATAAAAAAGTAATTTTAAGGGCTATATCAATAATAATAAATCATAACTGAACATTAATAATATCAATAGATGTGTCATTTTGTTTGAACATTCCTAATTTGATGCCACTTTAATAATTCATATTATATGCGATTTTTTTTACAATATCAACATTATATTATTTGTTAGTTTAAAGTATTAAGTACTATTTTTGTCAATTTTAGGCGGTCAATACCTTAAGTAAAATATGGTTGAAAACTTATTAAATTTTATTTTTTCTCTAAGTGCATACTCCCTTTCTTTGATCATAATCGTAACATTTATTAAAGATGGACGTTTCACAATAACATTAACATTATTGTCTTTACTTTATACTTCATCCGTTCCATAATAAGTGAAACATAGGGATTGGGCACAAGATTTAATAAACATCACTTTCAAAAACCAAAAAGTCATAAAATACCCTTTTCATTATCAAAAGGAGGAGAGAGAAAAGCAAACCACACGAAGTTTGTGATGGATGCTTCATTTTGTCTTTCTTTTTCCTCCATTTAAGGTATGTTTCACTTATTTTAAAACGTTCTAAAATAGTAAGTGTTTCACTTATTATGGAACGGAGGAAGTATAGAATTTGCTTCTTTCCTTTTCTCTCTTATCACATCGTTCTGACTTTCTTTATGTTTGCCGTGCACTAGCTCTATTCTATCTTTTTTTCGATATTAAGAAAATTATTGTGCTTATTGTAAAATAGATCATATGGGACACATAACTTTGGAGCAAAAAATATTTCCTTTGATTATTCTTTTAGTTGCAAAATGAGGATACAGACACGGATTATTACGAGGACTCATGCAATGAAGAGAGAAAGATTGCGAGCGATGCTAAAAAATTTCTTGTGATGAGAAGAGATAAACCACAATCAGTGCCAAATTCTAGTTGATAAGGAAATGATGAAGTAATTTAAGGCGCCTGCTTTTTTGGTCGTGATGAACCGAACCCGAATTGGAAAACTAAACATGCTATAAAAACCGACCGAACTAAACTGCAAAAACCGAACCGAACCGAAAATAAGTCAAACGACGTGGTTTAATTGAACTCTAATTAATCTTGTTCCCTGTGCTAAATGCAAAAGCCGCCCTGGTTGCAAGCACGTGTGACTCTTTGGAGTACTGTAAAAATTAGCAAAAAATTGAAATATTAAGAGGATCTCAAATCTAGGGCGTTGGACCGTCAAAATATTATCACGAACTTCGAGGCTACAAAACAGTTGACAGTCTCCCTTTTCAACTAGATCAGGTACCTTAAAAAGATGATCAGACGGTGCACAGTTGAAACCGTGTACGACCTCATCAGCTGCTACATTGGCCTATCTGTAAACACGTGTCCTTCTGTCCAGATATTGTACGGTCGTCTTAACTGACTAATGACTATGGACTATGGTCGTAATGAAATAAAGTTTCCCGGGTCCTAACTAACCCTTCCCACGTGTGAGTTGCTGGTCAGCTGTACTTTTAGTAATATTAACCTAGGGTAAATTTGTCATTATAGTTGAAGTTGCTGGGATGGCAATATTTGCAACTGACTTCGAGTCTCAAGCTTTTTAAAATGTAAAGGGTTTTTGAATAAAGAAAAATAGATAATAGAAGCTTGAACTTTGAGTGATAATTTTTAAAGATCTAAACTATTGATTAATCTGTATAGGTCCCTATTTTAGGGGTATTAACTTTTAGCGGATATCAATGACTTGAAACTGGTTTAATAGGTTATAACTTATAAAATGTGGGTCCCATCGGAATGATTAATTGAGGGAGATAAGTAAGAAGTAGGTGAAATTTTAAAAAAAATCGTCATTTTCAAGTCATTAATGTCCGCTAAAGATTGAGACCGCCTAAAGTAGGGACCTACACAGGTTAATCAATAGTTTCATCCTTTAAAAAATTGTCACCCAAAGTTCAGACCAATATTGTCATCTTTCGAATAACCATTGAACTACATTAAAATTAGATTACTGATCTTAAATTGTGTACATATAACTAATCTAAAACCCAAGACAAAGAATTATCATGCTGCCACATGTACTCCCCCAAACAAATGACACAAAGTAAACAATTAAAATGTGTGTGGAAAGACTTGAACCCATAACCTCTCATTTGAAATATAAAGACACTAACCAACTAATCTATAATCTCATATTGGTCTTTGTGGGAAAAGAAAGTATTTAAAAACAAGATAACATACACCCCAGAATTAGTGAATTTAGTAACTGGTAAACAAATAGAAAACTCACAATTACATCCCATTATCCCAAAATGACATTTTCATATCTTAAAACACAAAAACCAAATAATTTGAATAAAATAAATTTATAATGAATCTTTTTTTTTTGAAAGAATGATGACTCCTTTATTCTCTTGCATGAGTACTATTGACGGGTCGTTGTATACTCGCCAAATATAACCTAATTTATCCAATATAGGATAAGTATAGGGTCGAAATCCACAAGGAAGTAGGGTTAAGTCAAGAGTTAATTAGCTAACTACAATGAGCTAAATTAATTTTTGGGTTTTTGAGAGTTTAACAATGATTCTAAAATCTAAATAAACTAGGAAATTTGTAAAGTAAATCAACGAATAATTAAAGGAGATAAGACAAGGGTAAAGAAACTAGGGGATTAGGGAGATTCACCAACACTCAATCCAAGAATCCAATCATCAAAGCCAAGGGGAAACAAATGGGGGATCACAAGGGGAAAATCACGAACATATGAACTCTAATTACTCTCTCGAGCTAATTAGAAGAGCTTGATTAGTCACTCATGACCTATTCTCATGGCATGAGCAACCAATCTAGCCAAATCAAGCACAACATGATTAATCAAACTTCCCTAAACTAGAAAATGCCTATTTTCATGGAAATCCTAGTCTAGCAACCAAAAATAGCTTATTCCTAGCTTCATCTCTCAATCCTTCACTAGGAATTCCAAATATGTAAGTTAAGTGGTGATCAAGCACCCAACAAACCAAGTAAAACAAGTTTGATCAACAAGTTCAACCCCAAAAGTTAACCCCCTAACTTAGATCCAAGATCCAAAGAGTAAATGAAAGTTACATCCCTTCCCCTAGTAAGAAACTACTCACACATAATGGAAATAAAACAAAACAAAGCTTGAAATAACTTAATCACCATAACCATGGAGGAAAAGAGAAAAATTGCAAATAATCAACTAATAAAGCAAGATCTAAACAAACAAAGTATGAAATAAGCAAGAATAATGGAAGGGAAGAAGAAAATAAACAAAGATTACCAACTTTAAGCTTTCATAAATGAAGAATGGAGATCCAAAAGCTTCAAACTTCCACTTTTCTCTCTCCTAGGGTTTTGCTCTAAACTTGAATGCTAAAACAAGATCTAATTTCTCTCTAATCTCTAATTAATATTTGCCTAAGTTAAAATAAGAGGAGTCCCTCTTATATAGTGATAAGAAATAAAACAGAAAATTACAAAACAACCCCCGCATTAAAACAAACAAAGTCGCAAAAAAGGTTCCGGAAATATAACCCGACCCGGGCGGGTTAGATGACCCGAGCACTCGGGTGACCTGACCCGGACGGGTCAACTGATCAAGACTGAAATATGAGTTCTCCGCAGATTGACCCGGGCGGGTCATTTGACCCGAGCGCTCGGGTCAGTTTTCAGTTCATTTTCAAACGACCATATCTCACTCGTTTTTCATCAGAATTAAGCTTGTGACCACTTGTTGGAAAGATATTGAGCCAAAATTTCATCTCCAACTTGAATCGCTCAAAAAATGTTTTGTGTGCTGAAAGTTATGGCCATTTGAAGTTGAATCTTGTGCGCAAACCCTTCCAAAACTTCTTATATTTGCCCCCGGAACTCGGTTATGCTTCCTTGATGCTTCCTTGACCTTCCTCTTCGATATTAATATTCGGGGTTGTGCAAGTGTCCTCCAAGCATGCTCCTAAGTCCTGAAATTAAACAATTTGCCCAAAGAAAGTGCATACAAGATGGAAAATTGCACAAATTAAGGAAATAACTAACAAACTAGCCTAAACTAACTCAAAAACAACTATAATACCAATTAAAAACTATCAAAAAGTAAAGCAATAAACAAGATATCAAACTCCCCCAAGCTAGATCTTTGCTTGTCCTCAAGCAAAATAGATTAAAACACAAGTAGGAAAATGAAAACTTATTTGAAAACAAAATGAAGAAGGAAGGGGGAAGAAAAATGAAAAAGGAAGGAAGGATAAAGAATTTACATTAACTCATTTTCGTAGGAATCACGATTGCATTTAGCACATGCAACAAGCTCTTTAAACCCCTAAATCGCTCTAGAGGGCGAGTGGGATCTCGCGAGGGTTTCCAAAGAGTTTTCAAACCCACAACTCTAGTTTTTCATCAACAATTTATTCAATCAAATTCAAAAGCAATGCCTAATTCAACTATCAATGAAATGGTTCACAAGCAAGAATAGAGAGCAACTTTCAAAACAACTAATTTCCAAGTGTACTCATAGGTTATGGGTAGAGAAAGCAACTAATCAAGATTGCAAAAGGACACCTAACTAGACTTTTTACTCGCTCATTAGAGAACACCTAGCTATCCAAAAGATCTATGGCTCTTCAAGTGTTATAGAAGCTCAAACCACTAGTCCACCATCCCTAGACACACAAATATGTCTTAGACTCCATTCTACTCAAAACTTTAGAAAAATTAGTACTAAGTGTGGGAGGCATCCACAAATTGACCTCTTTTATTGGAATTCTTCTAGTCTTTTTTTTTTTTGCTTTTCGTTTTTTTTCACTTTTTTTTTCATTTTTCACGCCTTTTTGAGTGTTTTTGGCTTTTTTCTTTTTCCCTTATTATGGGAATTTTTGCTATACAAAATATGAGTAACTACTCACTAAAGAGAGACATGAGAACTTGTGGCTTTTTGTACCATTATTACAAATGAAAAGAAGTAAAAACTAAGCTTTTTGTAGAGTTTTGTTTGGGGACATGATGAGCATATCTAGGGACACTAGGGACCGCAAATTTGAAGCTAAATTTATTCAAGCATGAGCAACATAGTCAAGAATCAAGACTTGACATCCAATTGAGCATTCATTGGTTTCACTTTGGTTGATTCTAATGCAATCAAGATTAATCATCTCCTAAAGCACCACAACCCAAACTCACACTCTTCCAAAAGGAGCCTCTAAACATATACTTAAAATCCAAGCAAGGAATCCACAAATATCATCAACTAGCATCTTCCTTGGGCAAGGAAATCAAAACTTTTTTTGTTTTTCTTTGTTTTTCAGATTTTTTTGCTATTTTTTTCTCTTTTTTAATTTTTAATTTTTATTTTTTTTAGAACTAAAAACACAGATTGAAAAAGAGGGGAAAGAAAAGGAAAGGAAAGGAAAGAAAGCTAAAACAAAGAAAGAAGATGAAAAAAAAGAAAGAAAATTGTTTTTGGATTTTTTAAAAAATATACGATTTTTTTTTTTTTTTTTTTTTCGAAAATGAGTAAAAAATATATAAATATTTCCCCCAAGCTAGCGGATAATTACTCCCCCAAGCTAGAAGAAAGCATTGTCCTCAATGCGTGAACAAGAGAATCAAAAGGGAGGGGGGGGGGAAGGGAAGGGAAAGGGGAAGGTTAACCAACAAACCAACATGCCAAACAAGGGTCAAAGTACGCAAATGAGTACATACAACCAAACTAAAATCAAATAAAAGCTATCAAAATAAAGAAAATTATAAGAAAGAAAGAAAATAAAAGCAATAAATACGGGTTACCTCCCGAGAGTGCTCTTTTTAAGGTCGATAGCTCGACCATGTGTGAGGTCATCATGGAGGGCGGAAAGAGTAGTCCTCAAAGTTGCTGGGTGAAAATCTTTGAAGTAGTAAGCCATGAGTTTCATTAGTTGATCTTTTGTCATCTTTCACAGCTTGCATTGAATCACACAAAGGGTCATGCCATCCATCATAAACCCAATCATGCACATCCCAAGTCTTGAGGCTCACCACTTCATGACTACATACATCTATGTGGTCCACATTCTTCATGAGTGGAGTCCTATTGGTTTTCTTGGATGCAAACTCCATTTTTTCATTGCAAGTGGGAGGAAGCTCGTTACTCTTCTTCTTCTTCAATGGGGCTTCAAATACCTTAAACTTTGCTTCTTTCGGTTGATAGATGGAAACTTTATTCACGACTTTCTTGAGGTTGCAAACTTCACCTCCCCTTTCTTGTTTCTTCCTTGATATCACATCGTGAAAGGGGTCCCTTACCTCATTCAAGGCCTTAAGACTTGATAGATCTCGCTCAAGAGTGTCCATCCGATGCACTTCTTCCATGATGGGGGCTTTCATACTTTTGTTGAATGCAAATTCCATTTTTTCATCTCCGACCGTCAAAGTCATGATATCTCTTTTCATATCCACAAGCACCCCAGCCGTTTTCAAGAAGGGTCTTCCCAAGATGAGAGGCACTTGAGAGTCCTCTTCCATCTCCATCACAACAAAATCACAAGGGATAAAGACTCTCCCTACTTGCACCGACACATCTTCCAATTCTCCAACGGGGACCTTAACCGAACGATCCGCCAATTGTATTACTCTTCTAGTAGGTTTAAGCTCAAAGTTGAGCTTTCTTGCAATTGAAAGTGGCATGAGGCTAACACTCGCCCCTAGGTCGACCAATGTTCTTTTTGACTCAAAATGTTCAATTCTCACGGGTATAGAGAAAGAACCCGGATCTTCTAGTTTTTCGGGGAGCTTGTTTTGGAGAACCGCACTAACCTCGACGGTGAGAGCAATAGTAGAACTTTCCTCAAGTTTAGACTTGTTAGAGAGAAGTTCTTTGAGAAATTTAGCATAGGTAGGCATCTGAGCCATAGCTTGGAGAAATGGAATGTGCACTTGTAGACCCTTCATTACTTCAAGGAATTTGACAAACTTGTCATTGAGTTGCTTCTTCATTAACCGTTGAGGATATGGAACTGGAGGAGTGTAGTTCTTCATTGGAGGAGGCTCTTTACTTGACTTTTCGGGTTCAACAACTATAGGAGTGCCATCCTCATGAATGTCTTCCACAACGACATTTTCAATCTCTTTATCAACTTCACTATCCACATTCTCACTCTCATTGGAGGGGTTAGCATCATCAAGTGTAAGCATCTTAGGAGCCTCATAGTGAGCTCCGGATCTCAAAGTAATGGCTTTAACTTGGTCTCGAATAATGGGTTAGCTAGGAAATTGGGTGGAAGAGTTTGAAGAGTTGTTGCTCACTTGTTGAGCGACTTGGGCAAGTTGGATTTCAATGATCTTATTGTAGGCATTCATTTGTTGGATGGAAGTGTATATCTCCCCAAACTTTCTATCGTGTTCGGCATTGGTTTTTGTTTGTTGAGCTAAGAAGAGTTGAAGAGTGGATTCAAGAGAGGATTGTTTTGGTTGATTTGGTTCAAAGGGAGCTCTAGGGGGTGGTTGTGTGAATGTTTGTTGGGAGTTGTGGAATCCGGGTGGTCTAGCTTGGTAAGGTTGGGGTGGTTGAGGGTTCTTCCATCCTCCACTCGCATTGTTATTCCATCTCCCTTGGTTGTTGAAGTTAGGATTTCCCTCACCCATAGTATTCACCCAAGCAACATGGTCCATAGACCCACCACAATAAGAGTTAGCGTGGTCCGACCCACCACAAATCTCACAAGAAAAGGCTCGGGAAGTACCTTGGCTAGGGGATGCCAAGCTTACCTTTTCCAATTTCTTTGCAAGGGTATCAAGCTTTGCCTTAATGTGGTCAATGGCATCAAGATCATACTTGCCTTTGCTTGCACTCTTCATGCTTGCGGTTCTAGTAGAATTCCCCCAAGAGTAGTGTCTTACTACCTCTTCAATTGTAGGCTCGATAGTGTCAACCGGAAGCTTTGTTAGTTGGCCTCCCGCACCCGAATCAAGGCTTGCACGAGTCATAGGAAGGAGACCATCATAGAAGCTTTGCATAAGCATCCATTGACTATAACCATGGTGAGGACAAGATCTTCGAAGATCCTTGAACCTATCCCAAGCTCCATACAATGTCTCATCCTCCTCTTGAGAGAAATTAGCTATCTTCCTCCTAGCTTCGGAGGTCTTCTCTTGAGAATAGAACTCATCCACAAAAGCCGTGGTAACTTGTGTCCAAGTTGTCAAAGAGTCTTCCGGAATGGATTGCAACCATTTCTTAGCCTTACCCACAAGAGAGAAATGAAATAGGTTGAGCCTCACAAACTCTTGACTCACATTGTTTTGCTTCACCGTGGCACATAGCTCCAAGTAATTAGCCAAATGCTCAAGAGGACACTCATGAGTCATACCCCCATAGGGCTCTTGTTTGATCATGCGAATCAAATGCGGAGAAAATTCGAAGTTGGCGGTAGTAGTTGGGCGGCGAATACCACTTTTGAGTTCAAATGCATCGGGATGCCCAAAATCCCGTAATGCTCTAGGAGCCTCATCCCCCATAGTGCTAGAAGTAGTGGAGATAGACGACTCTTGTTCAAAATCCGGTTGTTCAACGATCGATGGTTGGACCGTAGGTTCCCTAAAGATTCTCCTTAATTGCCTCAATGCATTTTCAAGGTTATGATCGATGGGGATGGTTGGATCGCCCCTCAATCTTCGTGACATGCAACCAACAAAGCTAAGGAGAATATTAGTAAAAACAACCAAGAGGTAAACACACCAAAATGAAGAAAAAGGCAATTTAGTCTCAAAATTAACCAATTAGCTAATGTTAACCGCTACTTCCCCGGCAACGGTGCCAAAATTTGACGGGTCGTTGTATACTCGCCAAATATAACCTAATTTATCCAATATAGGATAAGTATAGGGTCGAAATTCACAAGGAAGTAGGGTTAAGTCAAGAGTTAATTAGCTAACCACAATGAGCTAAATTAATTTTTCGGTTTTTGAGAGTTTAACAATGATTCTAAAATCTAAATAAACTAGGAAATTTATAAAGTAAATCAACGAATAATTAAAGGAGATAAGACAAGGGTAAAGAAACTAGGGGATTAGGGGGATTCACCAACACTCAATCCAAGAATCCAATCATCAAAGCCAAGGGGAAACAAATGGGGGATCACAAGGGGAAAATCACGAACATATGAACTCTAATTACTCTCTCGAGCTAATTAGAAGAGCTTGATTAGTCACTCATGACCCATTCTTATGGCATGAGCAACCAATCTAGCCAAATCAAGCACAACATGATTAATCAAACTTCCCTAAACTAGAAAATACCTATTTTCATGGAAATCCTAGTCTAGCAACCAAACTTAGCTTATTCCTAGATTCATCTCTCAATCCTTCACTAGGAATTCCAAATATGTAAGTTAAGTGGTGATCAAGCACCCAACAAACCAAGTAAAACAAGTTTGATCAACAAGTTCAACCCCAAAAGTTAACCCCCTAACTTAGATCCAAGATCCAAAGAGTAAATGAAAGTTACATCCCTTCCCCTAGTAAGTAACTACTCACACATAATGGAAATAAAACAAAACAAAGCTTGAAATAACTTAATCACCGTAACCATGGAGGAAAAGAGAAAAATTGCAAATAATCAACTAATAAAGCAAGATCTAAACAAACAAAGTATGAAATAAGCAAGAATAATGGAAGGGAAGAAGAAAATAAATAAATATTACCAACTTTAAGCTTTCATAAATGAAGAATGGAGATCCAAAAGCTTTAAACTTCCACTTTTCTCTCTCCTAGGGTTTTGCTCTAAACTTGAATGCTAAAACAAGATCTAATTTCTCTCTAATCTCTAATTAATATTTGCCTAAGTTAAAATAAGAGGAGTCCCTCTTATATAGTCATAAGAAATAAAACAGAAAATTACAAAACAACCCCCGCATTAAAACAAACAAAGTCGTAAAAAAGGTTCCGGAAATATAACCCGACCCGGGCGGGTTAGATGACCCGAGCACTCGGGTGGCCTGACCCGGGCGGGTCAACTAATCAGGACTGAAATATGAGTTCTCCGCAGATTGACCCGAGCGAGTCATTTGATCCGAGCGCTCGGGTCAGTTTTCAGTTTCGTCAGTTCATTTTTAAAAGGCCATATCTCACTCGTTTTTTTATCAGAATTAAGCTTGTGACCACTTGTTGGAAATATATTGAGCCAAAATTTCATCTCCAACTTGAATCGCTCAAAAATATTTTGTGTGCTGAAAGTTATGGCCATTTGAAGTTGACCCTTGTGCGCAAACCCTTCCAAAACTTCTTATATTTGCCCCCGGAACTCGGTTATGCTTCCTTGATGCTTCCTTGACCTTCCTCTTCAATATTAATATTCGGGGTTGTGCAAGTGTCCTCCAAGCATGCTCCTAAGTCCTGAAATGAAACAATTTGCCCAAAGAAAGTGCATACAAGAAGGAAAATTGCACAAATTAAGGAAATAACTAACAAACTAGCCTAAACTAACTCAAAAACAACTATAATACCAATTAAAAATTATCAAAAAGTAAAGCAATAAACAAGATATCAACTATTCTTTCCAAATGACTATCAATCGTATGTTTAGCTTTCATTATCATGTATTAATTAAAATTTTGACTGTATTTGCTAGATCAATAACAAAAAAATGGATACACTCTAAGCTATAGGTGTTTTTAACTACATTTCTACAAATGTGTATTAAATTGACTTATCCTCATTTCTTTGTTGAAAGGTTTTAGTTTGGATTTAACGAAAAATAAATAAATATAGGTTTTAGTTTGGTGATTGTCCCGTAAAATTAGGATTTTATTTTTCTTAGTAATAGAAAATGCCTAGCTGGTTCAAGTTAATCTATTACACTATTGAAATTATCATAAAATGTGATGTTTCAGTATTTTATAATAGTATAAAATATAATCTCACATATTAGTAAATGAAATAATCTGGGCATTGTCGTGCCAACGTACAACTAATTTTGTTCAAGACAAAATTAAAACTAATCTGAAACGATGTAATTTTATATTTCACTTAATATATTAAACGACTAGGACCCTCGTCTGGACGTACAACAAGCTACAATATTAGAGATATAATATATTTTTATGTGATCATCATTGTGGTCAAGAAACATTGTGTATTACATACTCTCTTTGTTCTTCCTACTTCCTCTACGGGGTCCTATATAGAATACTACCTTCTTTGGACAATAAGAAGTAAGAGAAAAGCATGAATTAAAATAAAAGAAAAACACCAAAAACTAAGAAAGAAAGTGCAAAAAGTAAGTTTAAAGTTCCAAAAGTACTAAAAAAGTATATTAACCATATTTTATTATCATATTCTACACAGTAAGAACATACAATAACGGAGATAGTATTGAACAACAAGTGATAGCCTAGTGGTGCTGGTATTAGGAGAGCTCAGAAAACCCACCCCGAATGACCCGCCCGGAAACTCGTTGACACGCACAAAAAACGCCGGGTCAAAATCTATTTTTTTTTTATCGGGTCGTGCCCCTAACCGGATAAAAGTGAGCAAATCTGGGTCGGGTAATGGCCGCATAGGAACAACTGTCGGGTACCCGAATATCCAGTTAATTTTTTTTGTATCCTCTTACCACTTACCAGTTACATAATTAGTACATTTTGGGGAATTGGGGTCAAAGACTCAAAACCCTTACTCACTCTCTCTAGCAGTTCTGAGACCAGAGTCTCAATCTCTCCTCCTCTTTGTCAGTCTGTAGACCGAACCACTGCAGTCCGTCGCCGCACAATCCTCCACCGGACCACCACTGTTCTTTCTCCACTATTCTCCTTTACTGTCCTTCGTGACAAAAATCATTTCTTCACGCACCACCACCATTCGCCCACCACCACCACCATTCATCACTTGTGCACCACCAGCCCCAACAGACTATAAGTCGAGGAGACAAGTTGCTTTTTGTTTATGATTTTTTTCCGTGTTTGTGAGCATTTGGCCGTGGAGAGAAGCTCTCTTAATGTTTGCCCCAAAACTCCTACTTTTTATTGATTGTTGTGATTGTAACTCACATTTTAAGTTTAATAATAATACTAGTAGACAATATTAATGTGTAGTAGTAAGTTCTTGGAAATTACGAAGTAGAAATGCAATATCAAAAGACAAAAAAAAAGTAAATTGAGCTGGATACCCTATAACCCGAACCGGAAAAACTGGGTACCCGATTTTTCCGGGTAGGGTCATGGGTCGCCTTTTCTAATACCCGCGAATGCGGGTACCCGATTATGAACACCCCTTGCTGGTATCACCTTATGTTCTAGAAGTCCTGAGAACGAGTCTCAATCCTTGTAAGAGGGATTCCCATATTCCCCCTGGCCCCCTCCCTTCTCCCTACTTACAAGGAACTTTAACTTACTGTATGGGGGCTGTTAGAAAAAGCACTTCACAAGTTGGATACAACCGGCAGGCTGCTAAAGTGGGAAATTGAATTGTCTGAGTTCGATATAGAATATCGGCCATGCACAGCCATTAAGGCCCAAGCCCTGGCCGACTTCATAGTCGAAACCACTTACGAAGATACCGAAGAACCTGCCGGTACATGGTTGACATCCGTTGACGGTTCTGTGGCCCAGATAGGAGCAGGGGTCGGAGTGGTCATGACGTCTCCAGAGGGGGACACGTTTGAATATGCTGTCCGCTTTGGGTTTAAAGCGTCCAACAATGAAGGGGAGTATGAAGCGGCGACAGCTGGGATCAACCTGTGTATCGCGGCAGGAGCCAAGAAAATAAGAATAACTACGGACTCCCAGCTCATATCAAGTCAGATCGAAGGCACTTACGAAGCTCGAGAGCCGGTAATGCAGAAGTACCTGCACAAGGTAAAGCAGATGACGGCAGGACTGCAGAGCTTTGAGGTAACCTTGGTCCCATGAAGTGAGAATATGGCTGCGGATGCTCTATCCAAGCTAGCAAGCTCATGTACAACCGACCTGAAGCGCAGTGTCATGATAGAGACATTGCCGGAAAGAACCATAGACACCGCCAAATCAGAGGTAAACACAATCAGCCAGGGAAAGGAATGGTATGACGAGATAATGGCATACAAGCTGACAGATAGTCTACCTGAGGACAAAATGGCGGCGAAGAAGGTAAATAGGGAAGCCATGTGGTTCTGTGTCTTTCAAGGGCAGCTGTACAAGAAAGGTCTCTCACTCCCATTCCTAAGGTACGTAACGGCCCACGAGGCCACGAAGATTATCGAAGAAATCCACGAAGGAGTGTGTGGAAACCACATAGGGGGAAAGACATTGGCACTGAAGGCCCTGAAAGCCGGCTTCTACTGGCCAACAATGCTGGTAGATGCGCAGGCTTATGTGAAAAGATGTGACAAGTGCCAGAGATTTGCTCTAGTCATCCACCAACCGGCAAATGATTTGCAGCCGATCCTGAATCCAATCCCCTTCGCTCAGTGGGGGATGGACAAGACCATTCACGCCGGCATCATGCGGGAGAAAGTTCCTGATAGTAGGGATAGATTACTTCACAAAGTGGATTGAAGCAGAGCCTACGGCGAAGATTACGGCTAATCAGGTGAGGAAGTTTATTTGGCAAAATCTCATCACCAGGTTCGGAATTCCAATGGGGATCGTCATGGACCATGGCGTCCAGTTCGACTGCGGACCGATTAAGAACTTCCTGAGCCCTTACGGCATAAAATTCGCGTACTCATCAGAATGCCATCCGCAGAGCAACGACCAAGTTGAGGCCGCCAATAAGCAGATCCTTAATGCACTAAAAAAGAAACTGGAGGAATTGAAAGGGGCATGGGCCGATATGGTCCCAACGGTATTGTGGTCCAATCGAACCACCGAAAAGGAGGCAACAGGGGAAACCCCTTTCAGGATGGCATTTAGCGCTGAAGCCGTGTTACCAATCGAATTTGGGCTACCAAACTGGAGGATCTTAAACTATGATTCCGAGCTAAATGATAAGCTGCACAAATAAGAACTCGACCTATTGCCGGAAGTCAGGCTCGCCGCAGAACTCAGGTCAGCCGCTTACAAAGATTGGATAAGCAAGGCTTATAATAAAAGAGTGTGAAATCGACCAATAGAGAAGGGAGATTTGGTCTTACGGCGTACAACAGCTACAGGCAAGGCCCATGCCGAGGGCAAGTTGACGGCTAACTGGGAAGGGCCCTACCTAGTGAGGGAAGAAATAGTTCCAGGGGCATATCGGTTGGAAGATATGGCAGGCAAGCTACTGAAGAATAGCTGGAATTCCAGCGTACTGAAAAAATACTTTGTTTAATGCTTTATTAGCTTTCTCAGCTTAATTCCATGTTTTAGTAATAAAGCGGCATTGTTGCCATAATTAGCATTACTTAGTAACAAGCATTGTAGCCAAAACTAGTATTATTTGCTTTCAATTGAATAATTTTGGTACGACAGTGAAGAGCCACTTTAATAAGATGAGCATCTTCTAACCTACAGTGAGTACAATTTATTTTTAGTTCCCTGGCGGTCAATGACCTAAGTGGATCTGCCGATAGGAGAAACTAAATAAATGCAAAACAAGTTCCCTGGCGGTCAATGACCTAAGTGGATCTGCCGACAGGAGAAACTAAATAAGTGCAAAACAAGTTCCCTAGCAGTCAATGACTTAAGTGGATCTGCCGACAGGAGAAACTAAATAAATGCAAAGCAAGTCCCTTGGCGGTCAATGACCTAACCGGATCTACCGCCACGAGTAACTAAAAAGGTAAGGCTCTTTTGTTGGTCGACGACCTAATTGGATCTGCCAACACAAGGGCCACAACCTACTATGCCTGTCCCCTGTCGGTCAATGACCTCATTGGATCTGCCGACAAGAAACAACCCTTACAACTCTTGCTGGTCAGTGACAAATAACGGATTTACCGGCAAGGAAGAATGTACGCAGGCCAACTGTAATCTTAACGATCTATGAACCTATGCGGATCAGTCGTTATTATAATAACGTCGTTTGCTAAGGATAAGTAAAACGAGAAAAGCAAAAATTATTAATCAATAACATAACCGACAAAAGAGTTGGTAAAATATCAAACTTCATTGATTAAAGCCATAATTACACCCTAGGCAAATCTAGGTACAAAAGTTAGCAAAATAAGCCGGCCACAGGCGGCGCGACCAGGAAAGACTAAGAAGGGAAAGGAAGACCTAAGCTGAGACCCTAAGCCGCTTCAGATCAGCCGCTTTATCAGCATCGGATACCCCCATCGGGTTGGCTTCGGTATCAGGGGCTTTCAACCCTTCCTTAGTAAGCGCAACAACAGCATTCGGGTCACGACCGTCAAGAATGACGACAAAGTCAGTCTCTTAAACGTTGTCATTGACGGTCTCCTTAGCGAAAGCGCCTTGGTCTTCCAGCTCCTCGAACTCAAAGCGGGATCAGCGTTAGCGATGTCCGCCTCAGTGACCCCGTAGTCCAAGGTCTCACCATCAACCGGGATCTTAAAGTCCCGGCGACCATGGGCCTCCTCAACCTTTCCCCAATCAATACCAGGGATGGCATGCCTAGCACACCTCATGGCGGCAGCCCAACCCCCATTGTACCGATTGGCCAGGCGGTTGACGAAGTCCATGGACTTTCGATATTCGGCCACAAGCATTGGCTTCCCGGTCTCTGGCCGCTTGAAGTTCTTCCCTAACGTTTTGCAGCTCGGCCTCCTTGTTCTTTAAGTTGAGCTGATTACAGTTGTTCAGCACGTTGGCCGACTGCAGCTCTTGCCTGCCCTTATCCAGTTCGGTCTTTGCCGTCTTCAGCTTATTCCGCTCGTTGGTGACGGTCACCAATTCAGCGTGCTTGACGGCCAGCTGCTCCATGGTAGCCTTATGACCGTCCAATTCACCGAAGTATGCAGCTTGGAAGTACCGGTAGAGGTCACAAAGCTCTTTACCGGAATGTGCCGACTGAAAGAAAATACAGGAAAAGGTCAAGGACCTAACATCAAAATAGACCAATAAAACACTTTGAGCAAGAGAAGATTATCGACTTACCATGGCCAAGTTGTGGGAATGAACGACAGCGACAACATGGACCTGATCCATCGGCATGTCGTACTTCAGTTAGAAGCCCTTCAAGAGCTGGTATCCGAGATTGCCGCCAACCAGAGGGCGGTCTTGGCAAAGTCAGCTGCTTATAGATCTTTGGCCACAAAGAGGAGGTCCCGACCTCAGCCACTCGGCTCTACAACGGAACCTTCCCCTGATGTTGGGTGGATTCACCACCATCACCACGACCGACTCCACGACCTTGTTTTCCACCATGGCCACCAATGCTGGGGGGAATAGAGGTAAATTTCCTAGCAGGCTTGGGATGCATGTTGGATATCGGTACGTAGTTTTGATTGAGGTGGAGAGCTTCCCGGATCAAGTGTTCTCGGCCTGAAATCAAGAAAAACGGTATCAGCAATCAAATAAGATATCCACTGAAAAACGTACGTATACAACAAAAGATCAAACTTCATAAGAACGGTATGATCCTAAATTACCATGGGGCTCAGCTTGGCAAAAGCCTAGCGCAGAAAGGGCCGCGTTGCCCATGATGTACTTGGCGTGCGGCAACCAATTTAGTGGTACAGGGACGGGCTTACCGCCCTGGGGAGCCTGCTCGGAAGAGGCCTCAAAGAATTGAAAGGCCGCCAGCTCCCGGTGTGTCAAACGTCTGTCAGGAATATGTTCCATACTGGGACGAGGCTTCGTCCAATAACGGCGTAAAGGGAAGTCAACGGGCAACCTGACCCAGAAAAAACGAGGCCGCCATTGCTTCAGAGATGTCAGCTTAGGGTACACCGTTAACTTCCCACCTTTGGTGTACAGGGACATCCATCCACCCTGACCGAGTTCCTTGTCGGCCTTGGACATTTTCCCCTTACCCTTGCCCTTGGCAGAACCGTCTTCTTTGATCCAATGGAGCTTCCGGAGAAGGTTCAGGGTCTCAGGAAACCTCTTGTAGCGAACAGTCCAGCAGTAAGCAATAAGATTACGCCACCCTAACGGCGTAAGTTGCGACATGCATATGTTCCAGGCCTTAAAAATCTTAACTATGAATGGGTCCAGGGGGAACCTTAGGCCGAAGTCTAACATATGCGCATACACCGCTACATGCCCAGGTGGGCAATCAGTAACTTGACATCCTTAGGACAGCATCACCAGTTCATATCCGTCCGGAAAAGCAAAGTACTCAGCCCCTTTGCGGCAAAATTCGTTGTTTAAGGTCGTTCTCCTCCAGTTCTTATCAATCTGTATAAAGGAAGGACTGTCTTTCTCGCATGGCGGCATATACAAATCGTCCAGCGTATCGTCATCATCCTCCGGGATGACTTCCGAGGAATCTTCATCGTCGTCGGCCTCCAAAGATGTCGACTCAGCGTCCCACATCATGTCACAAAGAACATTGTCCACATCTTCGGAAGCAACCGAAGACGCCTTATCTTCCAAGCCGTCGTCCTCCTCCATTTCGTCATCGGACGATTGAGCATTGGATGCACCCTCCTCCAACACCCCTGCCGGTCTAGAGGATGAGGGCTCACCAGGGGGATTAGCAGAGGTGCCGGCCAGTGAGGGAAATAGCAGTGGGGAGCGCTCAGCCAACCCCATCATAGTACCGTACTGGCCAGATACCGGCACTCCAATGGCCGCCCCAAAGGCCTTAATAGCGGTAAGGGGGGAAGCATGTATTACTGGCTCCTCAAGAGTTCTACCGGATGTGCTACAGTCATGACCAGATTTAGTCCTACGTTCTTTGGTCAAGTCTACTACCGGTGAGTTAGCAGACACTACAGGGCTGGAGGATGTACTATCGGAGGCAAAGTCACTATCGGTCATAGAAGGGGGGCTCTCAGAAATATTTTGTGAATCAGAAGATAGAGATATGATTAAAAGGTAATATTACGAAAATACCTGGAAAGAGAAAACTGGCGAAAGAGGAACACGAGCAAGTGCCAAAATCAACCGGCAGGAAAGCTTGAATGAATGGCATGATATGACTCGGAATTTCACGACGAAGAATTTGTGCTTGTTTGGAGAGAATTTGGCTTAAATTCAAGGAAGTTATGAGCAAAAGAAAATCTGAGTTCAGAGAGAAAAGTCGCTTGAGTAATGCTTGAAGTTTGAGAGCAGTTTGAAAATGAGCGAAGGAAGTTGGCCAAACCCTATTTATAGGGAAATCCATGGCCCGGATCAGATGACCCTTCGTCTTCCCGTCCGTGATCATGCCACGTGTTATAAAGTGCGGAACAACTGTGAGCAGTTACTGACACACTAGTCACGTCCACACGCAAACCAAGGCGACGATTCATATTCCACAAGCCAACCTTATTCCCGGAAATTCCTAACGGCTCTAAATGAAGGCATGATTTTCGTTGCATCCATGACGATTTAGCATTGACTAAGCAAGATATGTCTGTACCATTCATACCGGCTTGGGGGTTAGTTATATGGGGGCTGTCTAAGTTCCATACCGGTCCAACTGGACCACTGACCTTCATGGTCAACTCATCCAAGGGAATAACATTGATTTATAATGAGTCAAGCTACGATGCCGACATCTATGCTATGCTGGCTTCATTCTAACGGCTTATCGGTGCTCGTTATTTGGGCCATCGTTAAATGGGCCTAGGTCCGATCCAGTACTTACTTCACGCGCCTATGGGCCTAAAGATAAGTATCAAAAGAGGATAGAATTGTATTCAACCAATAGGGGCAGTGTGACAGTGTCCTACCTTGCTTGGGATACTGCCGGCTCTTATAAATACCCCATGATCTGAGTCATAAGGTACGTTCACATATACTAATATACTATACTGGAGATATACCGGTCATTACCCTTTACTGACTTAGGAATCGAAGGGGCGTTCCTCGGATCAACCCCGAAGTTAGTTTACGTGTCCTGTCTTGCAGGATATCAAACCGGCATACGTGATTGAAGAATACCGGTTCATCCTAACAGCATTTACTCCATACCGGAACACTTACCTTAAAAAAAATAACGGATTTATAATGACTATCTTTAAGATGATTTTGCTTTTTCCTGAGCTGTTTTAACCAACTACTCAGTGTTTACCTGATTTAAAATTATGCTGACCTCATTAATTCTTCCATTGAAAGCTCATGTCGTACATAATTTATAAGATTATCACGTACAATTGCTACGTCAGTAAACTAGAATAAATTAAAGTTGTCAAAAAACCACATACTTGCGGCTTTAATGTCTTTGGTTTAGCATAATTACAAATATATTTCATGACTAAATCAAATGTGAAAATAAGAAAAATTAGTTAAGAGGAAACAAAAAGAATACTTATTGAATGTCACCGGACACGCATATACATGAGCTTGCTTTTAAGACAAGACCGCAGCAACAAAAAGACCTTAATATAGTATTTACAAGTAAATTATTAAGTTTAAGAACTCTTTATCCAATATACATGAACTTGTCCAACTATCATAAAATTTGTAAGTATATGCAAAGTTGGTGTTTCAACGTTTCACGCATTCTAATTTTTTTATTATGATATTTGTCCATTTTGAAAATGTCAGAAGAACGAAAATTCTCTCAACTGATCCATGTTACTTTCAGTCATCTTACGCCGTTTTAGATTCAATATAATGGAACGCAACGGAAAGTCGGCAGAAGAGAACATAGACGACAAAGTTTATCAAAATGTGTCGTCTAATAGCACCCAAAAAAATATGTAGACTAATTAAGCATGGAAATATTATTTTCCCATTAATTAGATGTGATTCTATATCTAGAACAATTTTAGAAACTTTGAAAGATTTTTATCTAAAGGATGGAGATGTTTGTAATTAGTACGCATCATAATTTAGGAAGTACTAGTATATTTTACAACTTATGTTAGCATAGATATAAACACAAATCAGACTCAACCTAGTTATAGAGAATTAATAAGTTAAACTTGCTTGTGCGAGAGGAGGAGAAAGGTAGGAGAAAGGAACTCCTATCAAGGTACAAATATGATCAATATTAACGTGAAGAAGAATCACACCTTAACAGAGAAGGTGAAGACGAATGTTGTAGAAACAGAGCACAACATTAACGATACTAGTTCACTCCTGGGGTCCAATTCAGGAAAAAAAAATCAAAACTTGTAAGGTCCAGTTTTCGGTTGTTACATCGGAATCGACAGGATACCTATTTGCATCCGACCTCCTCAATGTACGGGGTGATTTCAGCGAGGAGAACTTTAAATTACTATGGCTTTTCCCAAAAGCATATGATTAGCATTCGAACTCTCAATCCATCACAAGAGATGTATTGTTGTACAACTACTACAGATTACCCTACTCCAATGGAGACGAGACATTTCCCTGTTGAAGGGCATGATCAGCGTGAACAAGTTCCAAGATCGGGCCACAAGTATGGATTCTCAAAAGTCGTCTTGTGCTTCTCCATATGTAACTCCAAGTGCCTCCTTCTGCTAAGTGAGTTTAGAACTCACTTTAGTCTCCTATTTCCCACCATATTTTGTGCATATTTGTTTATTACCATTAGATTTTCCTCCATTTTGCTAACACTTTTACTTAAGGCCTTATCTATGATAAGCTTCTGCCTTTTTCCCTCTATTTGGCCCTTATTTTGCTCCTTGCACTAGTGGAAAAAACATCGCACTAGGGAAAAAGAAGGAAGGGTTGCGCTGCAAGGGCTGCGTTTTTTGGAAAACGCAACCCTTTTAGTGAAGGGCTGCGGTTAACCAGAAAATGCAGCCCTTCGTACTGTATGAAGGGCTGCGGTTTTTGGGCTAACCGCAGCCCTTCACATCCCATCCCACATTTCAGAACAAGTTATTGCGCGCATAACGTTTGTACACACAGTAGACATCCCAAATTTCCCTCCCTTAGAAAAATTTGACGAGCGATACAAAACCCCTCCCTCTCACTCACTCGCACATCTAACCCTAACGCCCCATCACCGGAGCCCTAACGCCTGAGCACCGGCCCATCACCTGAGCCACGGCATTGACACGAGTGGGTTTGCGCACCACCAGCATTATTTGCGCACCACCCATCACGACATTCATTCGAGTGGGTTTGCGCACCACCCACCACGCAGCTGCACCACCTTACAGCGCCACCACCACCACGACATTCTCTGGGCATGGGGGTGGGGGAGGGCTGGGGAGGCTAGGCGGGGGGGGGGGAGGGCATATAGACATGTGTTCCAATTTGAGTAAGATATGATAATGTATGTATATTTCTTGACATGAGATTGTATGAAAACGCAATGTAATTTAGCTATGAAATCTACAAGTTGTTTGAATCATCATCATATGCCTAGATACCGTTCAAGACTTACTCATTAGGAGTAAGTCTTGAATAGTCCGCGGTTTGGGACTGTTCTTGGACGTCCCGATCACACTTAGGTGGTGAATAGTCTTGAATGTGTGCACGACCCCCTACCCCCTCCCCAACCCCCTCCCCCCTCCCCGCACACAAACCCCTCCCTACACGGACCCCCCTAAGCCCCAAGCCCCAATCCCCCGCCCACCCTCCTCCTCTCCCCGCATAGACCCCCCTAAAAAAACCACATGCACACCCCTCCCCTCCCCGCCCAGCCCCTCCCCTCCCCCGCACGTACCCCCCCAATCCCCGCACACCACTCCCCTCCCCTGCACGATCCCCCCGCCCTCCCCTCCCCGCACGAATTCCCCCAGCCCTCCCCTCCCCGCACAGACCCCCCACCGCACGACCCCCACCGCACACCCCCCACCGCACACGGACCCCCTCCTCCCCCCCGCACGAGACCCTCCCTCCTCCCCTCCCCTCCCCACACACTGAGACCCTCATCCCTTGTTGCACTCCCCCTTGCCCCTTAGTGCCAATGTGAATTTATTTTTGTTATCTTGAGTTTTATGTATATTAATGCGTATATTTGTACAATTTTAGGGAGATGGCGGAGGTGCATACGGATAAGAGCACGAGTGCTGAACACACTACCGAGGATGAGTCTTTCGATGCGAGAAAGGAACGGGGTAAATTGGCTCGACCTCACCGTGAAGAATTAAATGCACAAATTGGTAGGAAGTCATTGGCGACGAAAAAGAGAAAAGGAAGGGTACCTACAAAGTCACTAGGGAAACACACAAATATGACTTTGGAGTACGATAATATGGGTCAACCTTGTGGAAAGTGGCGTCATCAATATGGCATGCAAGTTGGCATTTGCATGCCTAAACTCTCCATTGTGCACTCATGGAAAGAGGTGCCCGAGGGGTTGAAGCAGTGTCTATGGGAAGATACTATGGTAAGCTTCACGTACAATAGCGTTTAGTTTCTTAATTATTTAGTTAAATATATGTGTAATATTACTGATAGCATATAAATTACAACATTTGCGAAAACTAATTTGTGAACTGCGTTTTTTGTAGAATCACTTCAATATCGAAGATGATGAAGCCAAGAAGAATGTATTTCTATCCGCGGTTGCCCAGAGATTCAGAGATTTCAAGGCTAAGTTAGTGTCTGGGTGGATCACTAAGCGGAGGAAAGTAGTAGGTACAAAGAAGAAGAAAATCTACGGCGGAGAAACACCTTCCGGTCTTGAGGCTTCACCGGAAACATCATCTGAACCCTCCAAATTACCATTTCAGGTATGGAAAACTATCAAACCTGAAGAGTGGGAATCATTTGTGGCCAAAAAAACAACCCCACAAGCTATTGTAAGAATATTTTATTAAGATTTACTACACTTAGCTCCAGTATTATTGTATAACACCGTACCTAACCTTTCTTTATAATTGTGTGTTTTAGGCAAGTCGTGAGAAAAGTAGCGCGAGTGCAAAAGCTAGGAAGTATTATCATCATTTGGGTGCTCATTCGTACAATGAGGCGAGAGAGAAGTGGATGTTCGGCCATTACCTCACAATAGGGTCGACAACGGCAACGGGGACTAGCTCTACGACGACAGTTGCATAGCCTCGGCAACCAGATAGAGTCCTCGATTGGTGGTATTCGATGCATGGGGTTGATGCAAAGGGAAAAAGAGTCTTGCCTAATCCTGGTACAGAACATATAGCCAACGCCATTGTAAGTACACAAAAAATGTCATTTTCTTGTATTTCAAGTCATGTAACCATAATTTTTTGTGTTGAATATGATAATATGAGGTTCAATGTAAATATTTACAATAATCACGTCCCCAGCTTCAAATTATATTGAATTTCGGGAACGAAAAGGTCATTTTTGGCGTATTTTCGTCTTTTCGCTTCAAATTCGTACTTATCGAGTCATTCAACTCCAAATTCTTTTTGAACATGATAATATGAGGTATAATATAACTAATGTGTATATTTTTTGGCTTGCATTTGTTGTTTGTTGAATTTTCGGAACATAAATGTCATTTTAGGCCTAATTTCTCCTTTTCGCGTCCAATTCTTAGATTGTGTGTCATTTAACCTCAATTTCTTTTTGAATATGACTATGTAAGGTATAATATAAGTAGTGTGTAGATTTTTAGCCTTGAATTTATTATTGGTTTAATTTCGGGAACGTAAATATCATTTTAGGCCTATTTTGGCTATTTCGCGTCCAATTCTTAGATTTTGAGTCATTTAACTTCAATTTCTTTTTGAATATGGTTATATAAGGTATAATATAACTTTTACGTTCACGACCATTTCTCTCTAATCCTTATGTAGATTGGCTTGAAGGAAAAAGAGGCAACTAGTGAGTTCACTCCTAAAGGACACATTGATGCATTGCACGAAACTTTAGGAAAGGACCACAGTGGACGCGTGAGGGGCGTAGGAGGTGTCCGCCTCGGTTTGAGAAAGGTATATGGTGATCAATACACTACAACGACAAAATCAAGTGTAAGTAGTGTGAATTCGGCAGCGTCAGTAGATGTGGAGGCTATCAAAGCTGCAATTCGGGAGGAGCTCAGGGAGGAGATGACACATAACTTCAACGCCATTTTGGAGCGAATGGGTTTACCGACTTTTGCTGCATTGAAGAAGGGTAGTGATATTCCACCTAGCCAGCCGACCAGTGATCCACGAACATCTATTGATCAGATGATACCTTTACCTGATCCACCTGTAGTACCCGAGTTGAAGGTAATCACTTAATCCCTTTGCTTTGTTAAACAACTACTGTTCTTAAATGCATGGAATTCTTACTATAATAATGTTGTTTCATAGACTAACTATAAATGGAGTTTTTTTTAAAGGAGGAGACACCATGCGAACTATTAGCTCGAGGAGATGGTTATGATAGTTTCATTCTGGTAGCTTATGGCCATGCACAACCCCCTAGTGACCGAGTACGATTTCATAACCAGTTAGTGGATGATAATCACTATGTGGTCACCCTCAATGAAATTGTGTCTGGTTTTGAAGAATTACCTCTTCCGCTGCCGAAGCCAGAAGTTGGTCTACATTTACTGAATGATGCCCTTGGTAGTTATGTTCTATGGCCGTGTGCATTGGTGCGGTTTTCAGATGAGGTACAATGATTAACATACATATATATATGCGTGTTTTCTTTTATAGTTCCTATGATAGTCAGTAATATCTTTACTTTTAACTAATCACTAGGTTTGGGGGAAGGCCGGCTCACATGATAGGAAGGCAAAGAAGGCCTGTTCACCTGATAAGAAGGCAAGTTTACGTGATGAAGGTGAACGAAATGTGTTGAAGGGAAATGTTTCTATGACAAAGAATCCACTTATTATCGAGCCAGAGGTGGTGCGAGGCCTTAGTATTCCATGCTATTGGTTACATGAGTGCGCTAGCGATTTACCCGATGATAGTACAATAGAGGTTCCTTTGGGGGCGCAACAAATCCACTACTTTGAGGAGTCATCGACATTCATTTCTAAGCTCGATATTAAAGAATTCTTATGTGCGGTAGAGTTGAATGTTTCCATGATACAAACTTTCATGAGGTAATACATAAGTATATAAATTAAATATACATATACATATGCCTTAAGTAGTTTTCAATTCAACTTCCATAATAAGTAAGTTTACTTTTAATCAATATGATTTCTCAGGTTATTATACAATGAATTGATTGCAACATCAAGTGAGTCAATGTTTGGTTGGTTATGTCCAAACATAATACGAGATGACAATTACTTAAAAAACAAAGCCGAAGTGAAAGAGTATCACTACAAGAAAAACTGGATTTAGCGACTGACCTAATCGGTCGCTAAAACAAGTAAATCGGTCGCTAAACTGAGTTAGCGACCGCCGGAGACCAATTTATGGTTGGTCGCTAAAAGGCTAGTCGCAAAAATGATATTAGCGATTGATTTTGGGTTAGTCGCTAGTTTTGCGACTGATTAGCGACTAACTCATAAGAGACCAACTAGGAGGTGGAGACTACATTTAGCGACTGACGCATGCATATTAGCGACTACCGCGGTAGTCGCAAAATACCAAAAAAAAAATAAAAAAAAAAGAAATCAACAACAAAAAAATTGTTGTTGATTTCATTCAAATTAATAATATAGTACAATTTACTTGATTATGCTACCAATTAATAGTACCAATATTACTTAACAAGAATCATAATATTATAAATAAATAACATAGAAATTTCGTCCATCAAATATAAATTACAAAACGGTCAAATTCTACTATATACAAATTAAGTATTACATATTCACAAGTGTAAGTAAAAATAACTTTTGAATATACAATAAAAAATTACATTGTTGTAAGTAAAGCTTGTGTCTTCATATATACGAGAACCAAACCTGGAAAAGAAAAAAATGGAAGCCCGATTAAAGAAGCAAATTACTGCAATGTTTATGGAACATTAGAAACACTTACATGAGGACGAACCAGCATGCTTGATGCAATTTAGATCTATGCCACAAATCATGATCTACAAAAAATAAAAAAATTTTGATACAACCTCACGAATTGAACCAGCAAACTTGATGCAATTTAGATCTAAGCCACAAATCATTTCAAGGTCAACACTTACCCACAGAGTTCAACATTTCAAGGTTAACTTCGTGCAACTTAGTTTTAGTGATAGAATACGTATCACTTCTCTATCTAAAATTTACAAGAACTTCTACTAGCAAACAAAAATATCACCTCTTATGGAAGACAACAATTAATCCCGGATAGAAAAAAGGAAAGAAATAACGAAGAAAGAAAGCAACCTACACTATCGGCAAGAAACACACCACCTCTTAGGGAAGACACAATCTAGAGGTTCACAAATAATATGAATATGTAGCATACAGCAACAAGAATGAGAACTATACATCAAGCCCCTATCAATAATGAAACACAAAGTTTATAATTCTTACCTGGGCTAAAAGAGCCTTTGACAACTCCAAGCGATCAATTGATGACTAAATGCGGGAATGTAATTGCCATTCGATATCCAACTAGGAAATGATAAGTAGCTTGACCAGGAGAAAGCTTTGATATAGCGGGAAGGACATTGGAGCTGATTCCAAAAAAAAAAGTATGACAAAGCGATTATTGAAGAGATCTCAAGGACATATACACTTGAAAAATCTCTATGGGCATTGGCACATGTCATTATTAGGCATAAGAATATTGCATACAACTTTCCTTATTATGAGCTAGTTTATCGATTACTGTTCATATTCATTGTTCGGAGGACAAGAATATGAAATGGATATTTAACCAAGAAAGAATTGGTCATACTATTTGACTTTTGTTTAACATACTTGTTTGATTTTAATTGTTCATTAATCAAACCGAACCTTGGTAGTCTCATGTGGTTTAAACATGCAAGGATTACGGCGAGAGGCGGTTTGTATAAGCTTTGTGCATTTGATTTCTTGGTTCGAAATAAGGGTCCAACACTCCGCCAACAAAGCAACAACCTCGCCAACATCGGCAAGCGTAAAAATACGTCCATCGGTATAAGAACATAAAACAAAGTCTTAAGAGAGCTCCTCCATCGGTATAAGAATATAAAACACTAAAACAATATATAACTAATCCATGGGCAAATTTACTAATAAGAATAAACTAGAATGAAGAGGCTAAGACCTAAATTCAGAACTTCAAAGCCAAAGATGTAACATATAATTACAATCATCAGTAAAATAAGACACGCACATTGAAATGACTCGATAGACAGATAATATATCTTTCTAAATATAAGAGTAGCTAAAACAAATAAGACACTAAAAGAATCCACAAATCATAAGTAGTATAACTATATAATCACAAGCGAGAATCAAGAAATTCTTGAAAGCATAAGACTACAAAAGGCATAAGTAATGACATGCTGTGTTTTTCAGGGGGCCAAATTGACTAATGCTAATCCAAAGGGAGCAAACCTTCAGCAAGATTATCTACGGCATGTCAATCTTCGAGAAACAGTGAGTTTACCGAATTATTTTTTTTGCAAATATAAATCACCTAAGACATCTAGTTAAAAGTTCTTCTCCTACCAACGAAAACAACACAACTTAAACGAATTTTTATAAAAAGTAATGAAAACAACATTAAGGCATCATATCTAAAAAGTGACGAAATCAACAACAAACCCTATAATAGTTTTGAAAACAAAAGCAAAGATCACAACACTTCAGATCCAAATCACAACGGAACCCTAGTAAACAAATTCACCTCAAAACGGCTGCGATAAGCGGCATCACCGCACGAAAGTGGCGGCGGCGGCAACCGGGGCAACAACAACGGCTATGGAGCGGCGGCGGTGCACGGCGGCTACGTCAAACAGTAGCACCACCGCGTGACAGAGCACGAATAGATGACGGGGAAAATAGGACCAGCAGCGCCGCTAGCTTGTTGCGGCGAGGAGACACAAAGCTCAGACGAGAGGCAGACGGTGGAGGCGGCAGGATAGGGAGGAGGGAAGAGGGACGCGAAGAGAGAGAGGGGAAGCCACTCTAGGGTTTGTGTTTTGGTGAGGATGAGAAGTTGGTGGGACTTGGGAGTATACGGTGTGATTTGAGATGGGAGGGGATTTTTTTTTATTTATGTAAAATTTATCTTTTCCGACTACATTGATAGTATCTAAATAATAAAGGTTAGTTGCTAAAATAATAGCAACCGCTTTTCAGTTGCAAAAAATATATATACAGTCGCAATTTTGCGACTACTTAGCAACCACCTCTTATTCAGTTGCAAATTAGCGACTACTAGTCTCCATCAGTTGCTAAACTTATTTTTAGCAACTACCTTCAATGTCAGTCGCAAAAATTAGTCGCTAAATCAAGTTTTTCTTGTAGTGATATCTCGATATGAGTTTCAAAGCATCATCTCGTTTAGGATATCATCAGATAATCCTTGTCCCGTATATTGAACAGTATGCTTGTTAAACCCGCTTTACTTTTATTATTCGATAATTAAATTCACCTATTAATTGTTCTATGATTAATAATAACTATATTTTCTTGTTGTAGGGCTCATTGGACACTGCTTGCGATATGTTTATCACGTAACGAAGTCTACCTCTTTGATTCTTTGCGTCGACAACCACCACTGTCCTTACTAATCAAATCATTGTTAAATAGGTAGCCTAATCGAAACTAAATATATGCACACTTATTAATATTACACATTATTCATCATCTTTATAAATATAAACAGTTAGTACATCTAATCTTATAATAATGTATTGATGTAGTGTGATGAAGCATATTAGTGCAACAGGACTTCGAGCACCAAAAGCTCATGCTTGGATATCAGTCGAGGTAACATGACTAATTTGTTTGTCCTTATATAGAAACACTTTTCGCCACATACTACACATCTAACATGAATGTCATTGGATGCATGCTTTGGTGAACATTTAGTGTTCGCAACAAGATGATGGACTTGCATGTGGCTATTACGTGCCGAGGTACATGTTCGATATCGTCAACCATTGCACTAACGTCGATGATCTTCAAAAGGTATGTAACTTATTAGTATATGTTAGTTTAGATTAGATCGCTTGGTAATAGGTAATTGGTTTAGAAACCAAAGTAGCACATGCATATTTGCAAAAAAATGACCCCATTCTACCCTAAAATATGGTACTTTGATGTATTTCATATAAATATGAGGTATAATAACTAGTGTGTATATTTTTAGGCTTGCATTTGTTGTTGGTTGAATTTTGGGAATGAAAAGGTCATTTTACGCCTACTTTCGCCTTTTCGTGTCCAATTCGTACCTTTCGAGTCATTTAACCCCAAATTCTTTTTGAACATGATAATATGAGATATAATGTAACTATTGTGTAGATTTTTAGGCTTGCATTTGTTGTTGGTTGAATTTCGGGAACGTAAATGTCATTTTAGACCTATTTTCGCCTTTTCGCTTCCAATTCTTAGATTTTGAGTAACTTAACTCCAAATTCTTTTTCAACATGATAATATGAGGTATAATATAACTGGTGTGAAGATATTTAGGTTTGCATTTGTTGTTGGTTGAATTTTGGGAACGAAAAGGTCATTTTAGGCCTATTTTTGCCTTTTCGCGTCAAATTCGTACTTATCGAGTCATTTAACCCCAAATTCTTTTTGAACATGATAATATGAGGTATAATGTAACTATTGTGTAGATTTTTAGGCTTGCATTTGTTGTTGGTTGAATTTTGGGAACGAAAAGGTCATTTTAGGCCTATTTTTGCCTTTTCGCGTCAAATTCGTACTTATCGAGTCATTTAACCCCAAATTATTTTTGAACATGATAATATGAGGTATAATGTAACTATTGTGTAGATTTTTAGGCTTGCATTTGTTGTTGGTTGAATTTCGGGAACGTCAATGTGATTTTAGGCCTATTTTCGCATTTTCGCGTCCAATTCCTATTTCTCGAGTCATTTAACTCCAATTTCGTTTTGAACATGATAATATGAGGTATAATATAACTAGTGTGTAGAGTTTTAGGCTTGCATTTATTTTTGATTGAATTTCGGAAAGGTATATGTCATTTTAAGAACTATTAACTACGGTAAATGATTGAATTCTTATATTATGTGTTTATTCCTTGGTTGTTTTGCAAGGTTTATATGAATAACACACCAAGTTTGAGGGCCTTCACCATAGAGGAATTACATGAAGTTCGGGATAAGTTGGCGATCTACCTTTGCGATGATTGCTTATGATACATTTTGGTGGATTTCGCGATATAATTAGCTAGATCTACTAGTTGGTATCAATTCTATGTACACTTTTTACATTATTAAATATATATATTTAAAGTTAATTATTACGTTGAAAAACTTGTGATATATTGCAATTCGATCGGTTTTTTTGTGTCGAAGGGAGGTGTTGGGCGGGGGAGGGACCGCCATGTTGGGGTCTTGGGCCGGGCTAGGGGGCGGTGGAGTCTTTGGGGTGGTGGCGGCCAAGTGGGTGGAGGGGCTGGCAGGGGGTTGGGGATGGTAGAGGGTGGGGTGGGGTGGGGGTGGTGCAGGGGCAGGGGAGTGTAGGGGTGGGGTGGGGTGGGGGTGCGGGGCCGGCAACAGGGGGTGGGGTGCGGGGGAGTGCGGGGGGGGTGGGGGGTGCGGGGGCCGGGGTAGGGGTACGGAGGCTGGGGTGGGGATGCAAGGTCCGGCAACGGGGGTGGGGGGTGCGGGGGTGGGGGGTCATTGGGCTGTGGGGCTAGCAGATTTTTTTTTTATAAAAATATTCCGAATACGAAGGGCTGCGGCTTTGGGTCTAGACCGCATCCCTTCTATAACGCAGCCCTTCCAGCTTGGAAGGGCTGCGTTTTTGGCCTTAACCGCAGCCCTTCACTTCTAGTGAAGGGCTGCTACGGAAAGGGTTGCTGGCCAAAAACGCAACCCTTAGGGCTGTTTTGACCGCATCCCTTCCGTTTTTTTCCACTAGTGATCATCAAATCCGGTCAAAACAGGCTTACTGATCCGGTTTTGTACCGGATTAGTTGACTTTTAGTTGACCCTCAACTGATCCGGTTATGGGCTCAAAACCGGATCCGTTTTCACAATAAATGATCCGGTTTTAAGCCCATGACCGGATCAATAGAGGGTATAATATAACCAAAAAAAAACTTTCACTGCAACAAATACAATATTCCAACCTTCCAACATTTCAACTGCTAAAATTAACGCTAAAAGATCAAACGTTCATTCCAAATTCAACATTCCAACATCCCAACTTGATAATAAATTCACAATATTATCAATATGAAAAATCAAATACAAAATTGCATATGGAAAGTAAATGAAAAAAATAAACATGAAGCATTATTGACAAAAATAAACTTAAAGAAACAGACAAGAAAGTAAATGAAAATGTATGACAAAAATAAACTAAGAAATACAGACAACTAAATGAAATTACCAATAAAAAGGCATAAACGAAAAAACGAAAAAAATTACACAATAAATAAAAAATAAACTAAAATCGATAACAATTACATAGAAACTGATATGGAATTACACAAAAAATGAAATTGCACAAAAACTAAAAATAAAATTAAAATATACGAAACCTATATCTTAAATAACGGCGACGAAATCTGAAGTAAAACTACAGCGACGACGATGAATTCAGATCTGAAACGTTGAGTAAGCGTGGTTGGTGCTATTCGTCTTCGATTCTCGTTGCGGTTCGTGGTTGGTACGGTTCGTCTTCGATTCTCGTTGTTGGTGCGGTTCGTCTTCGATTCAGATCTGAAACATTTTGTGGTTGGTGCGGTTCGTCTTAGATTCTCCTTGCAAGTGGTGTGTGGTTCGACGAGGGATGAAGGAGTGTTTTCGAGTCAGGGGCCAAAGTGGGAGAGTTGACAAAAAAGGCGGTTGAGTTGCAAGTGGTGTGTCGTTCGTGGCTGAGTTGGGAGGAAGGAGGAGGACAGAGGGTGAGAGAGAGAGGGGAGGGAATTTTAGGGTTAATGAGGGAACTTTAGGGTTTGTGGCTCGATTTAATGAGAGAGAGGAGAGGAGTATGGGCGGGCTGAAATTTGATTTAAGGAGAGGAAGTGGGGGAACGTTGGCCCTCAGTAGTTTTGAGCCACTAATCTGATCCGGTTAGAGGAGAACCGGATCAGTTAACAAAAAATTGATCCAATTCTCCTCCAAACCGGATCAGTTTAGTTGCCCAAAAATTAGCGCCCGAAAAAGTTGAATTTACTGATCTGGTTTTGTGAGAACTGGATCAGTTTATATGTGTCATTTGAGATTTTTTCCACTAGTGTTGTTTTGGTTCCTCTTTCTTGCAAGTAACTTTAACGCATCAGAAAACTTAAGAGAGAAAGATTTAGGAAAGCTGAATTAAAGGAAGTGCCTATGTCCTTAGCTCATTTGGAGAAGTCATTTGAGAGAGAAGAATTGGAGCAAATGTATGGAGCAGGCGCTACATTCATTTCCAACGAGGAAAAAGCTCAAGAAGCTGGAAAATTTCTATGGAGCGAGAACTCCAGACTATACGGAACGGGCGCTCCGGTCTTCCCATGCACCCCAGCTCTGGCAGATTTTGTACGGAGCTGGCACTCCATTATGTTTTTCTGTGATTTCCAGATTTTTCTCATGTAAATGTAAAGGGTATAAATACCCCTTTTTTTAGCCATTTTAGGGATGAACTTTTAACCCTGGCCAATTTGTTTAAGCTTAAGGATTATTTTATCTAGTAGATTTGGAAGCTTTTGGAAGAGAATATTTGGGAATTTGAAGTTTGAATTTGGATGCTCATGAAGATTGACAATCTATAGTATAATTCTTTATCTCACTTTCGTCTCTTCTCTCACCTACTTTGTTGCTAGCTTTCAACACTTGTTGTTCATACTTTTACTATTTGTTTGGCTTGAAGTTTCTACTATTCCTATCTCATTTATGACTTTGAACCTTTTATTGGGTGTTGTGAATCTCATGGATAATGAGTAGTCTTTTGTCTAGGGTATGGGGTGAAACCTTTATAAATGTCATGATTTCTTAGCTTTATTTGGGGGTTGATTTTGGTTAATGGATTTAAATGAATAATACAGGTTTTTATTGTTAGTTTTTGTGGTTGGCCTCCATAGAGACTTAATTGCTACTCACTTCAAATCTTCAATGAAGGATTGAAAGAGGAAATTGAAGAGCTTACTCCTTATATATGTTAACTTAGCCAAACTTGCATGAAGATATGGGTTTTAATTAGCTAAGAGGTTTAATTATAAGTCATCTTGTTATTCACGTTCTTGAGTTGGAGCTTTGGTGCATAAAAATAGGCCATAAGTTAAAGTAACCATTCTTAGCTTTGAAAAGTAATTAGGGATTTATTAGATGACTCCTTTTATCCATTGCTATTTGATTCTCCTTATTAGCTTGTTGACTTTCATGATTGGTGAGCGGTGGATCCCATATCCCAGTCCTCTTAACAACGTTTAATCTTATTTTTATCGATTGTTATCAAGGAATAACATATTAAAATCATAAAGATTTTATGATATTAATTTGATAAACTATCTGTTTGAAAGTTTAATTAATTATCATGAATAAGTAATTGGGTTTTGAAAATAGTTTTATTTTTAACGGACTTTAAAACTTATTTTTGAACTCAACAAAAGGTTTTGGCAAGGCTTTCATTTTCTTCTTTTCAGTCCGGACCAATTATGACGACTATTTATTTTATAATTGGGTACTAATAAATGGGAAGACAAATTTATGTATCTACAGAGCCATGACTCAAGATGTGCTTGAATTGAGTTACGAGGCAAGCCAACTTTATAGTTATATGTGAGGGTTTGTCTTTGAATCCAAGTTATATATAATTGTGAGCCAAAGGCCGGCCCAAATCAAGTTAAAACTTAAGTTCAAGTTTTACATAAGTTATACCATCCTTAAATTTAAAATTTCAAACAAAATTTATTGGCTTAATACAATATGCAATAATGTCTATATTATCATAAATGTTATTGAGGCAATTGCATGAAATGTTAAGAATGCCATAAACAAAGGCTTTCAGATCACTTATATTCAAGCTTTTGTCAAAAGGATGGATTTTATATTAAAAAAGAACTTTAATTTTATGTTTCTTTGACATGAAAAGACATTTATTGTTAATGTGATAATATTCAAAAGAAGGTAAAAGGAAGAATCTTAATCTATCTAATGTAATAAAGAAAATTAATTCCTGATGTCAATGTCTGATGCCTTATTACTTACACTAATGGAAAAAAGTCTAACTAATCCAGGTTAAAATGGGATTAACTAATCCGAAAATGAATTGGATCAGTTAGCGGCAGAGCAGTAGAAATAATTTTTACTGCTCCCGTTCACAACCGGATCAGTTAGAACTTAACTGATCCGATGGAAGCTGAAAACCTGATCAACTAGCTACGCTAACTAATATGTTTTCACCTTCCACCAGATTTGTTAGGTATATAGGTGAACTAAAAAACAATAAGACTATCGCATATTTTACCAGCATCGAAGATCTAACAATCAAATTAGTTATAAACTAAAGACTAAAGCAATCCATAGCAGATTCAAAATTTTGATATCGATGATATGCACATAAGAAAAAGCAAAGTAAATCAAAGAAAAACAAAATCTTGTAAATAACTCGAGTAAAATTACTCCAAACTTCATGTTTTATCAAAATATATTGATTAGACACAAAAGACGAAAGCCTAACAAACACAATCACATAAAATTTTCTACAAATTACAAAAAAGATACAAAAATAACAAATGAAATACAAATATACAAATTGATATTACCACCGAAATTAAAAAATCTAAAATCACCAATGAAATATAACAAACAAAATTACAAAAAAATACAAAAAAAGTATCACCAACTACCAATGAAATTACAAAACAGTTACAAAAAAATACATAAATTCAGATAAAATTAAAATAATCAAAACAAAAACAAAAATTAAGGAATTACAGAAAAAATAATAATCAGGAATTAGAAAATAGAAATGAAAAACAAAAGGAATTACAATCCCTAAAATCGCGAAGGCGAAAAGTGAAACATAACAAGAATCTAAAATCCGGTTTTCTCCCATCGAACTCATCAACGGCTACACTACTCCCTCCATCGACGAGATCTGGTGTCGTGGGTGACGAGCGAGGTGTTCGTGGGTGAATCTGAGATAGGGTGGTGGTGGTTTACAAATCTCAGTAAGGGTGGTGAAGTGTTCGTGGCTTGACAAGATAAATTTGGTGGTGGGTGAGATAGGGTGGTGGTGGTTTATGAAGCAATGGATGGTGTTGGTGATTCGTGGGTGAGATATGCGAAGAAACCATGGCGGAGGATTGATGGTGGGAGAGAGAGGGTGAAAGGAGGAAAGGAAACCCTAAACCCATAGCGGAGGACTAAGGCTTTGTTTGGTAGGAAGGATTTGGATGGAAAAGAAAGGAAAGGAAAGGTGAAAACAAACTTTCTCCTGTTTGGTAAATGAAAATAAGAGGGGTTTGATTGGAAAGGAGAGGAAGTGGAAGGAAAAGAATACTCTTAAATCCTTGCTTTCCTTTCCTCCCAAAATCGGAGGAATTTGACAGGAAAGAAAGCTAATTGTTTTTACCTATGTTTTCTTTATTTCCTTCCTTTCCTTTCCTTTACTAATGACAACCAAACATGTGATTCCTCTCAAATCCACCAATTATACCAAACATTGGAAACTACAACTACCTTCTTTTCTCTTCTTTTCCTTTCTTTTCCTTTCTCTTCCTTTCTTTTCCCTTCCTTTACTAAAAAAATACCAAACAAAGTGTAATGGTGGTGAGGAGAGGAGAGATGAGAGGTTTTCATGGGTTCTTTGCGGGTGAGGAATACAAAGGAGTGAGGAGTGAAACGAAAATGAGAGGGTTGCGGGTTATTAAAGGCCCAATCCACCTTAACTGATCCGGTTTAGGAAAAATCGGATCAGTTTATTTGTGTAATTTAAGATTTTTTCCACTAGTATTGCAATATTATAACCAAATTTAAAATTTATCCGCGACTTGATTAGCCTCTCGGTAGACATGTGTGAAGGAGACTAATTAAGTTGAACATGGAGATAAGACTGCGAATACCGTCATTATGAGTTAGATACTCCAAGGGCATTGATATATTCCCCAAAGGATTTAAATTAAAACAAGATTATCACCATCTATGATAAGATTAAAGACACTCATGTCCTTAGTTTTTGAGCACATGCCATAACTACCTTAACAATTAGTGAGATTAACATACCCATTTTGTAAACTTTGGCCCCTTTGTACCGTTCCTATCATACTTTCTTTGCTTTTACCTATTTGCTACAGATTGAAAATGCACATATTAATAAAAAAGTTAGAGAGAGAAAGAAGAGGACCACAAAAAAAACTCATTTTAAAACCAAAAATATGGTCTACAACATATATTATAATATTAAATAAACGGATTTCTCACCAGGTACCCCTGAGGTTTTACGAAATTCATGAGGTACCCCTGCGTTTTTAAAAATTCATTGGGTACCCCTTAAGTTTGCATATAATGTACCAGACACCCTCAAGAATTGATTGGTGTTGATTCTGTTAACTTAAATGACCTGAAATCACTTGAACCCCAACCTAATTCGCATATTAACCCACATTATGCCAAAAATATCTTTTTATAGTGATATAAATCCCTTTTTTTTCATGCAGTCAAAATAGTTTTAATAATGACCAAAGTACCTATTAGAAAATCTTGTCTACTTTTAAAAGACTTTATTAGGCATAATATGAAATATTAGGGGAATTAGAATAGGAGTCAACTAATTTTGGATCATTTAAGTTAACATAATCAACATTAGTAAGTTATTGAGGGTGTTTGGTACATTATATGCAAACTTAAAGGGTACCGGATGAATTTTTGAAATCGTAGGGGTACCTCATGAATTTCGTAAAACCTCAGGGGTACCTGGTGAAAAATCCGTTAAATAAAAGTACATTAGTACTTTTATGTTTTAAGTGTGCAACAATAACATTTTCTTTTTTTAATACTCGTAAGATTGAAATGTGCAAGGACTAAAGAAATGAAAGAGATTGAAAAGAATTCCTATTCTCTATGTGCTAGAAGAAAGAAGTTGTCTAAAATGTCGAACATTGCAAGTAAAAGAGGACTTTCTAAAGTAGGAAAAAACGGATAAGGTGTAACAAATATTATGGCATTTCCATTTTATAGAAGTGTAGCAAGTATTTAAAAATAGTGAAAGTATATCATTGTGTTACTACATGACAAGTGCATAGTATAGATTTTATCAACTTTTACTTGGAGAAAGAAAGAAAAATGGGTTTTTCCAATGAAGTACCCCCTGTATTTTTTAAAATTTTACATTTATGTTTTCTTTGTTCTACGTAGTACCCTTCAACTTTTTAAATTTTTTCTACGATACCCCTATTATTTTTCATCCACTACAGACGTTAATGTGAAGACATGATGGCCCATCAACTCAGTTACTACAAAAAATCCATGAACTTCTCTCCTCTAACTCCAAACTTCTGCTTCGTTTCATTTACTAACGAAATTCTGAAAAAATTTCAAATTTAGCGAAGCAGCAATGAACTTGTAGGTCAAATTTTGATGGGAAATCTTCCTCCACCTGTTGAGAAATAAAGAAACCAACAATGTCGTTAAAGAAACCACCTGTTGGACATCCCCGAATGTTACACGAGCCCAATTTACCCAGGACCCAGCAACACCCAATACCCGAGAATTAATATTGTCCCCAGCATGATCCTTCCAAGCTTTACCCACCACTTTCTCACATTCATCACTCGATAGTCAGAGAGATTCAAAGCGAAACAACTTGCCTTTCTTGTATCGAGACTTGTCTTTCCCAAACTTCAATAAAATCGTGCATGATCCGATTTATATATAGGAAAGTGCAGCACCTCAGAATAGGGAAACATAGCAAACCATTCATGATTCGCAAGGTACCTATCCAACCTTTCCTTCACAATTGTTTCAGCGGAATTTCCCCTTTGCCACGTAAAAATACTACCTTTGAATCCCAAATCCATTAAACTACAATCATCAATTGCACTCCTAAAAGCATCCATTTGGCGCTCCCCTCTAACAACTCCTTCGTACTTCTCATTGAGCCCCGTAATTTCATTAAAGTCACCAAACATCACTATAGGAACATTGACCCCATCACAAAGTTGCCGCATCATATCAAAAGTTTGAAATTTTTGCGCTGCTTCAGGCCACCCATAGATTCCAATTGCACGCCATACTACTACGTCATGCTCATCACAAATGTCAGTAACAATGTGATGTACAGAAAAGGATCTAACAATAACGTTAAGATCATGCCACCAGAACCCCATTCCCCCTGAGAGCCCCACACTTCCAAAGCACATTCCATTATCAAAACCACACCTCCGTCTCACAGTCTCCAGAGCTTGTTTATCTATCATCGTTTCCATAAGAAAAACTAAACTTGGCCTATCTCTCTAACACCAATCTCGGAGAGTATTAAATGTGCGAGGGTTGCCAAGCCCTCGACAGTTCCAGCTCAAGATTTTCATTGTTCTTCGCGGGGTTGGAGCATTCCAACCTCCGCTACTTTCAAAGAGCCGTAACTCTCGTCCATGGTATCAATATCATGCATTACATCATCCAATCTCAGTTTTTTCCCCATACCCTCCTCTTCTCCATCTACGTGCTTGTTCCCCTCATCACACTCCTTTCTCTTCTCCCTACGTGGTCCAATTTTCTCGACCATAGGAGCCGTATTAGCAGGCCTAGTGACACGGCGAACCTTCTTCATCTTTTGCCTCTTCGTAAGAGACTCCCTCCCTACAACAAACACCAAACACCAAACGTGGACTAGGCAAATCAGTAGCCTTGTCCCCCACTAGATTAACACCCTCCACCTGAAGCCCAGCTTGAGCTTCAACATCCCCCTCCTCCTTATTCTTCCTCTCTCCCTTTTTAGTACTCCCATCAACCTCCCTCGCACACATTTGTCCACCCACACCCTCACACAGATCATTCTCACCAGTTTCATCCTCCGTAGCACTGCATGATGCATGAAGTTTATTCTCCACATTCACGAGAGACTTCACGTTAGAGGAAGATGATTCATTTAAAACTTTACTCACAAACAATTTCTTTTGTCCCTTCATAATCATGGTCTCTTCGGCGAGATATTGTGATCGACCTTTCCTTGACGAGGCCGTCAACCACAAACCCCACCCCAACTCCTTTTCCCCTTCAACATCCGTAGGAACAGGACAATCTTTTTCATGGTGTCCCATCTTTCCACACAAGAAGCAAAAAAATGGCACTCGTTCGTACTTGAATTCAATGGTCACAACATTATTATTCTTGCCTTTTATTTTCTGGAATCTACGCAACGGTTTATTAACATCTACCATCAAACGAACCCTACGATACTTTTCCAGCCCTAATTCATCATTCTCAACTTCCATAACCACCGTCAAAGATGACGCAATAGTTTAACATCATCAAGTGAACGACAATTAAAAGGTAGATTATGTATACATACCCAGAATGGCGAAAACGAAAGCAGAACATGTGCAGGTTGTTCATCCCCCGAAATCTCACTCAACACGAGAAGGTGTTGATCGAAACACCATGGACACCCAGCCAAAACCTTGTCTTTGTCACGCCAATGAAAAAATTGGAAGACAAATAGGTTTGTTTCGATTGCTTTGATGATGACTTTCTTTTGTACACCCCAAGATTGGACAATGGTACGCTTGAAAGCCTCGACATTAAAAGCCTTACTTGTCAGCCACTTTCCCACCAATCGCAGCGAAAGTTTGTCTTCCATCTCCCCAGGAACATCATTCCCAAGGTCGATTATTGAATTCTCATCATCCGTAATCTTTAGTTTAGTGCAGCGATCAATTAAATCCTCCGCCATTAGCAGTGAAGAAAGCCCTAATAGGGAGAAACGAGCCTTTTTCTCGAGGGAGATTTTTCCTTTCTTTCAAGGGAAGTATTATGTTTCTTTAATATTGTACCGTAGACAAAACTTAAAAAGTTAAAAAGTATTATGTATTTATGAAGAATAAAAAAACATAAGGAATACAACATAGAATTTAAAAAAACACAGAGGTACTCATAAAATAAGATGAGATGAATTAATAAGAGTACCTCTGAAAGGTTGAAGAAATAGCCAATAGGATTTCCTTATATTCAAAAAAAATGATAGATGGCCTACGCTGCGCATAGTTACAAGCCGATAATGGAAATGGAAAATCAGAGAAAGAGATTAAGGCTATAAAATGTCTATGACGGCAAATAATCAGCCACACTAAACCAATTTAATCGACCGCTGGGGGTCAGATCATCCCAAATTTCCAATTTAGAAAACAACGCGTATTGTGGCCACACCTATAAATATAGGTGTGGCCGCGCGTTCGTCCGTCAGTCAATCAACTCATTTTCAAAATGTCATATCTCACTCATTTCTCATTGGAATCGAGCTTTTGACCAGGCGTTGAAAAGCTAACGAGCCAAATTTTCATCTTCAACTTGAATTTTCCAAAGATATTGAGTGTGCTATGAGATATAGCCTTTTGAAGTTGACCCTTGTGTACAAACTTTTATGAACAAATAGAGTTACTCTTATGAGCAGATGGAGTTACTTGTATGAATATGTGATTACTCTTAATAATAAAAGGATGTCACTCCTATAAATAAATGTAGTTACTTTTATAATAAATGGGAATACTAATCAATTTACACTTAAAAACGAATGAGGTTACTCGTATGAAGAAATGAGGTTACTTTTGTGAACAATTGGGGTTACTTATGATAAAATAGAATCGTCGTATGATTAAATGAGTTTACTCATATGATTTAATGGGGTTACTGGTAAGAACAAATGGGGTTACTTTTGTGAACAGTTGAGGTTACTCGTATGATGAAATAGCATCATCGTATGATTAAATGAGGTTACTCTATGAAAGAATGAGGTTACTCGTATAAATAAATAAGGTTACTCGTATTGATAAATGAGGGTTGTTTTTGTGAACAATTGGAGTTATTCTTATAAATTGATAAGGTTACTTGTATTGATAAATGAGGGTTACTTTTGCAAACAATTGGGGTTACTGGTATGAATAAATAAGCTTACTGGTATGAATAAATGGGGTTACTCATAAGATTAAACTAGGTTACTCATATTATGAAAAATAGGTTACTCATAGGATTAAACACGGTTACTTCAAAAACTAAACGAGGTTACTATAAAAAATAAACGGGGTTACTCATATAATATTGTAAGTTACGCGTAACAATAGAAGGGATTGCTCTTATAAAGAAAATGGGGTTACTTATGTGAAAAAATTGAGTTACTCATATGATTAAATGAGGTTACTGGTATGAATAAATGGGGTTACTCCTTACGAACGAACGAGGTTACTCTTATTAATAAATGGGAGTTACTTGTGTGAACAGTTGGGGTTATTGGTATGAATAAATTAGGTTACTGGTATGAATAAATTAGGTTACTGGTATGAATAAATGAGGTTACTCATAAGATTGAACTAGGTTACTCATGTGATTAGAATAGGTTACTCATAGGATTAAACTATGTTACTCATATGATTAAAATGGGTTACTCATAGGATTAAACAAGGTTACTCCAAAAACTAAACGAGGTTAATGCAAAAAATAAATGGGGTTACTTATATAATAGGAAAATTTGTGAGAAACAACCTTTTATAAGTAGCTTTTTGTGAGAAACAACCTTTTCAAAAAAAATTTGTCAAGAGAAACCTTAAACATAAAAAACATTGTAAGAAGAAACCTGATGACGTCATTCCAGCGTTGACCAATATTTTCCGGCATTGACTCAATTAAAAATTTGTCAGCAACAACTTTTTATAATAGTTTTTTTATCAGAAACAACCTTTTATAATTTTTATTTGCAAGTTTAAACCTTATACTAAAAAAATTTTGCGAGATGAAACCTTACCTAATTTTTCGGTGTTGACAAAACCATTTTCGACGTGGAGCTGCGCTTGCATCTGACAAAAAAGGATTGTAAAAGGTTGCTTCTCGCAAATTTTCAGGATCACTAACTGAGTCAATGCCGGAAAATATAGGTCAACGTCGGAATGTCGTCATCAGGTTTCTTCTGACAAAGTTTTTTAGGTTAAAGGTTTCTCTTGATAAGTTTTTTTTAAAAGGTTGTTTATGAAAAAAAGTTATTTATATAAGGTTGTTTCTGACAAATTTCCTATATAATATTTTAAGGTTACTGATAGGAACAAATAAGATTACTCATATGAACAAATGAAGTTATTGGTATTGTTTGTTATGAATAAATAAGGTTATTGATATTAACAAATGAGGTTACTCATATGAACAAATGAGATTACTTTAACTAACATATCAATCATATTTGATTGTGTAACAAAAGTGTATAAATCAGGTAAAAAAAAAGAAATATAAATACTTTTCAAAACCACTTCAAATTAAAGTAAAACAAGCATTTAGGCCCGGGCGATGCCCCGGGGTTTCTCTGTACTACAATTTAGTAGTAGTTAAATAAGTCATCTCATACTCATTTTAAAAAGTCATCTCATTCATTATATGGATTTCAAAAGTTTTCCATTCATATATCATCATTAATTTTGAATAAAAAAGCAATAATAGTATGGTGGAGTAATGGTTGGATCTCTTTCTTTCATACTTGAGGTTGTGGGTTCAAATATTCACGTTAACAATGCTTCTTTTTTTACTATTTGAGAAGGATGTGGATAGAATGTTATTGAATGAGGGATGGTGACACGTGGCACGTATACGTTCTTAGGAACGCTTTTTAATATATTAGTATAGATAACAGTGAAAGGCGTGTGTGAAGGGTAGGGAAGGATCTTAATTCGGAGTGATTTGGGATTGGTAGGAGCCTAACCCTCTATAAATTATTTTGACATATTAGTTATAATGAATTTTTTGTACTAAATATATGTGTAAAATCTTGTAACATAATTGTTAAAAATTAACTTTAAATCAAGAAGTCGAAGATTCAAAACTTAGCCCTATTAAATTGTTGGCACAAAACCCGCCACTATCAGTAGGGTTCCATCATAATACCAATATATTGGTAATGGGAGGAGCAAACCCATTAGTCTTACAAATTTTATCATTATTTTTCTAATTTTTCAGTGTGAGACAACTAGTTCCAACTCGCATATGAGTTATTGTCATAACAAAGTACCTAATTAACACCTATCACCTCTACCCTTTTAAAAAAATAACAATTGATAATTAAATAACAAATTTGTCTCCTGTAACTATGTGCCGTGAGAAGTGTAAAGAATATTCGTGGGTAATGAAATATAAATAACAAACAAAAAAAATATGTTTCTTTTATTATTGGACATGGTATTTAAATGAGTATGTCACATACTCACATATTATACACACAATTTACCAATTACATAATTAAATCCATCATCATCGGATTGTGATAACCACTAAAACCACTTAATAGTGACTATGCCACCGACGGTGGTGTCAAAAATAGACCTGACCGATGGGTCAACCTGATACCGAATCGACTTTAACCTGGTTCGACCTGCGAAGGTCAGTCCCAAACTTGACCGAAACCTGGTCTGAGATTACCCAGACCTGACCGGCACGTACCCGGTAATATCATATTATGATCTGACCACACATACCTGTATTCTAACCCGTTACCGATTGAAAACAGTAATCCAAGACTCGAACCTGACTGCAACCCAACTCAAAACCGATTAGACTCGTAAATACCCGAATCAGTCCGACTTATTTATGACTGACCCAAATTCAACTAATAAGTTTCAACAAGATAAAATAAGATATGATGGGAATCCAATTTTTCAAACCAACCTATTTCGACGACTAAAATGCAATGAAATTACTAAAATTCAATTATTGTTCTATATCTACAAAATAATTTAAATATGTTAATTATATCTTTTACTAAATATATACTATATCATTCCTTTATAACTATTTATAAGTTGGTACTACTTATAAATATATTTTTTGATAACATGATATTTTAAAATGTCGCAATTGATACATTTATAAAAATCTAAATAATAATTGATATATTATAAAAGAAAGGCAATTGAGTTTCTTTCACTCTTGTATTAACCAGTGACATAATTCTATTAGACTTATCACTATCAAAATTAAATCAAAATAATTACTTGAATTAAGCGAAAACCTTACTTAAATTAACCAGCAAATATTACTTAAATTAACTAACTAACTATCAAATCAAAATTACATAAAAATAACACCAAAAAACCAACGAAATACAAAAAATTACAAAGAAAATAACTACTGCACGCCCACCACCACCACCGTCAGCCCAACTGCACGCCCACCACCACCACCACTGCCTCCTCCGCCAACCCAACGGCATATCACCACCACCTCTGCCAGTCCAGATCGTCGCACCACCACCACCGCCTACCATACCCAACAATCATCGCTATTAAAAAAAACGAAAACCCTAATTACAAAAAAAACTAAGAAAATTCGGGAAAAAAAACGACAGACCAAAAACAAACCTTTGATCATCGCTGACAAGAGTTAACATGATCAAACAACTCGATCCAAACCTTACATAAAATTAACGGTTGCAAGTCCAGTGAGTTGGCTCGGAAACCTTGCGAAAAGGAAGCAACTCAACGACGTAGAGGAGTATCCAAAATTTGGCAACTCTTTCTGGCTTCGACAGAGAAGTAGACACATGATCTTGCAATTATACAGTAAAAAGAAACAAACAAGAGACAAAATTTGATGTAAATTTGAAAAAGGAAGTTCGAAAATAATTGTCCAAATTGATAGAGTACATCTAAACAAGAGTTATCTTATGATGAAAGACATCACACTTGCAAAATTAGTCAGTACAAGTTGTAAATAATTAAACAAGTTGGAAGTTCATATTAAATAGTCTTAGCTTAGGTCGAAGCATCTTTCAACGCCGGGGCAAGGCTAGACGCCAGTCAATAAGCAAGAAATCCTTGTTTAAGTGTCGAGGGGCGCAAGTGATATGGCTAGACCGCTATAGCTAACTCAACAACAATTTCCCATGACATGGCGATGAGTGAAGGTATAATTCATGGACTAAAAATTTTCTAAATTTTCTTTTTTTCCTGTTTTAGTTGAAAATAAGTAGGTCAATAGGTTGGCTGGTCTATCATGTTCATGTTGTACTCTAACCAAGATTTTAAAAAAAAAGTGTCGACGAACAACCCATGGCCCACCATAGGACCTTTTGTATCAGGTCGGATTAGTAGTGGGATCATGTCCGGACCATATGAGCCTCATGCTGACTCGACCCATACACATATCTAGGTTTTTAAGACCTTAACCCATATAATTTATTGAGCTGACATATGAGCCTCATGCTGACTAAGACCCATGCACATATCCGAACCAGAACCTGTTATGTGAGTGCATTCATCATACACCTTGGTGTACCATGTGCATGGTACACCCAAGACTATTTTTTGCTCATTTGGAGCTTTACCTATTATGAGATTATGCTCATTTGGAGATTTCAAATGAGTAATGAGCAAAAAAAAAATAGCATTGAGTGTACCATAAGCATGGTACACCTGGATGTATGATAAAAATCCCTCTGCTATGCACATCAATACCAATGAGGCTATGCGTATCACTCATAAGTAATAATGTAACTTGTAATAACAAGAGTGCCAAAAAAAATAAAAACTTCTATTCCAAAGGATAAATCACAATATTTATTACTTATAAACTAGTAACACTTTTCCAACAAAAATGAAAAAAAAAAAAAGAATTGGGTCCCAAAACAAGTCTGTTACAAAAGAGGAAGAGACTAGAGAGCCACACTATGAGGTTATGATCCCTTTATTAAACATTTGGCAAATAAACCAAGCTGTCACTCTATACTCTATCCCATCACTCACCTTCTTTCTCACACTCTCTCTCTCTTTCAATCCTCCCATAGAAATACTCCCTCTGCTTTTTTTTTATTTCATTGCTTTTTTTATTTTTTTTTTTTTTTTTTTTTTTTTTTTTTATAAATAAATTTATTTTTTTTTTTTTTTTTTATTTATTCGACGTGTAGATTCAATACTCCCAAATTTTTATAATTTTCACTTGAGAAAATAAAGAGATATTAAGAGTTAAATAATCTTTGAAAACGCTGTAAGAAATGTGAAAAAAAAAAAAAAAGCAGAGGGAGTAAGAAATAAGAAATAAGAAATAAGAAATAAGAATCACACCATCCTCAACCACAGCTAATATCCGGACCCCCTCTTTTCTACTCTCCTTTTCTTTCTTCTCTCATCCTCCACTACCCCTTAAAAATCTATACTTCTCTTCTCAAATGTCTTAGCATCTATTTTTCTTTTCTTAATTTCTCTCATCTTCATTGCAAACAAAACCCAGAAAAAAAACCCAATTTGTTCACTGTAGCACCCACCATTAAAGGACGGTAAAAATGGTGTCGGTAGAAGAAACCCACTCGAATTCAAGTCGAATACACTCCATGTACGCTAGTTTTCATTCACCTTCTTCTTTATCATCAGCTTCTTCTACCAAGATATGGCGAGAAAGAGGGCGTTCTATGCGAACTGTGCGCTCTAATCTCTTCTGTCCTTCTCCTGCTGCTAGTGAGCCTCCTCCTCATCCTACAACAAACAGCACTTTTGTGTCAGAGAACCTTACTGATTCTGTTATGGATATCCGCCTAAACGAGCTCGCTTCAAGGACAACTAAGTCGATTAAGTCTTCGTTTGCTGAGGAGGATTTTGGGTTGTTAGATGACCTTTCTAGGTCTTTTACTGATTATTCTGTTTGTAGCAGTGATATATCTGGCGAATTGCAGCGGTTGGCGGCAACCGCTGCAATTGATCCCGGTTCAGGTTCTGGATCGGGAGAGATGATGGATCCAGAACCAGAGCCGTGTGAGGGCTTCCTCCAGAGAGATAGCTTCTCGACGGAAATCATCGAGAGTATCTCTCCGGAGGACCTGCAGCCGACGGTGAAACTCTGTGTAGATAGCTTGAGCTCACCGTCGGCTGCGATCAAGCGGTCCGCAGCTGCTAAGCTGCGGCTGCTTGCCAAGAACCGGGCCGACAACCGGGTTCTGATTGCAGAATCGGGTGCCGTCCCGGGTCTTGTCCCGCTCCTGAAATCCACGGACCCTTGGACTCAGGAGCACGCTGTTACTGCGCTGCTAAACTTGTCGCTTCACCCTGATAACAAGAAACCCATTGCGGAAACCTCTGGAGCGATCAAGTCACTTATATATGTGTTGAAGACAGGGACGGAGACTTCTAAGCAAAACGCAGCTGCTGCGCTGATGAGCTTGGCGATGGTGGAGGAGGAGACCCGCCTTACCATAGGAGCATCCGGGGCGATCCCGCCTTTGGTTGCGCTTCTAATGAATGGTAACGCCCGTGGGAAGAAGGACGCGCTCACCACCCTATATAAGCTGTGTTCGGTGAAGCTGAATAAGGAACGGGCTGTGAATGCGGGTGCTGTGGGACCGTTGGTGGGTCTCGCAGCTGATCAGGGGAGTGGGATGGCGGAGAAGGCGATGGTGGTGTTGAGTAGCTTGGCGGGGATTGGAGTGGGGCGGGAGGCTATTGTGCAGGAAGGCGGGATTCCGGCGTTGGTGGAGGCTGTGGAGGAGAGCTCACCGAAAGGGAAGGAGTTTGCGGTGGTGACATTGTTGTTGTTGTGTGGAGAGAGTGTTAGGAATAGAGGATTGTTGGTAGCTGAAGGTGGGATTCCTCCTCTTGTGGCTTTGTCTCAAACTGGTACTGCCCGTGCTAAGCATAAGGTAATTAATTAGCTCAATTTTTGATTGATCATTCTGCTAAATGAATAGTTAGTTGCAATTTTTTTTTGTTTTTGTGAATTTTGGTTTGGCTTTATGTTAATGTTTGATGATTGCTTGAGAATGTGAAGTAATCTACTTGTAGAATTGTAAGGTTAGGAATGATTATGTGATGAAATTTTGAGGTTAATATGATTGAAATTGTGAAGATAATTATGAAATCATGTGTTAAGGTGCACTCAAGTTTTTAGGATTCTTGTCATCCAATGAACTGTTCATGGAGCATGTAGTATGTGTTTGGTGCAAAAAATTGAGTTGAATAACATCATCAATGGTATTTGATTGCTTACTTGATCAATAATGTGGAAAGGATTATCTTTGAAAGTATTGTTATGTGTTTCTAACTTGAAATGAATGCAATTTGAGTTTGAGGTTTGAGAAGGCAATTTGAGTTAGGAATGCATTAGGCAATTAGCTTTATTTGCGGTTGTGCATATACCTTGATAATTTTTTACTTATCTTAGAGCACTTGATTATGACTTTTAACTATGCGTTTCGTTCTTCCATTTGGTTTTTCTGATCCCCCTTTGGGAAGAAGCAAGAGGCCATTCTTTATTGCTGAATGTTTGATCTGTGAGTATGTTATAAAAGGCATAAGGTCCTTTTTGAAGCTAACTTATTGGGTGTGGTTTAGCCTCATGATGGTCTCCATTCTCCACTCACTCAGAGTAATTAATGGAATGAGATTGCATTTATATTGACGAAATCTATTCTTCGAGTGGAATGGAGGACTTGTATGGACAGTGTAGCCTTCTTTCTTTTTGGCCTTCATTTGAACTTATTTTTGGTGTAAAACGAACTCGTGAACTAACTAGTCCTTATTCCTACTTATTTTACCTTATTTATAAAGTGAAAAGAAGAAAGCGCGAATCAAAAGATAACTAACTAAGAGAAATAGTACGTCGAAGACTTTCTAATCAAGGGTAGTTAGAATGTCTCTAACACAAGACATGTCTAGCTTTAGATAAATTAGATGTGCCATCTAAAGTTTGTCAACATATTTCCAGTATAGTTCTCTTAATACTGTTTGTTTTGATAAAGTGACACTTTTTAGGTGAGAGTAGCTGCTTATTAATTCCTAATCATGTTTGTTTAATTATGGGCAGGCTGAGACCCTTCTTGGATACTTAAGGGAGCCAAGGAAACAAGAGATTGCTTCATCGTCGAGTCCTTAACAACCAACCAAAGTGGTAAATTTTACAATTAACTATGGGATTACTTCCGTAATACTGTATATATATTAAGGAGAAAGAGCAGGTTTGTTGCCTTTGGTGGTGTTTAGTGGTTTGTACAGTGGTTTTTGGGAAAAGACTTGAGAATCTTCTTATTAGTAGGAGTTGTATTGAGATCTTCCTCAAGCTGACTTAGATATTCATTAAGTAGTTTGCAAATAGGTTCTCTGTTCATCTTTTCCAACACTCGTTCTCTTGTTGTCGTAATTCTTCCTCTTTTCGTTAGCCACATATTTGAAGATGGCTGAAGGTTTTTGTGTTTCCGGGTTTCGCTTCTGTGAAGTACGGGCTTGACGGGGTTCCGGTCCTTTAATTTTTGTTCAAGTAATCCGAAAGTTTGTATGAAGTTATTAGTAAATTTTTTTTGTTACTACTATTTGTATGAAAGTTATTAGTAGTTTGATGGAGACATAAAGGTGATTGTAATCCATCTTAGCAATTGTATCTTCTAGGGGATTTGTTGAAGGCGTACATGTGTAATGTTTGGGTGTAAATTTAATTTATCCAATGATATGTTAGGTTGTTGGGTGTTGTGATTCAGATTTATTGTCATCTCATCTTTAGGCAGGATTATTGATTATTGATTATTGATTATTTGTCCAGAAACTTTTACCACCTGCTTCAAAACAGAACATCCAGATAAGGTAGCAAAACTCTACTAGGATTATTATCTATTGTTTGGATGCATTGCACGTTAAGATTTGGTGTGACGCTAAATTATTGAGGTCAAAACACTTGTTAAATCCGGCCACCAAATTTAGTAAGATTTAATTTTGATTTTGCTTGAAGGTTCTGATTAGAAAAAACACAAAATCTGGTATATGAGGCGGATATTTGATAGTTTAACTCTTTGATATATGTATGTATAACTTCAATGTCTTTACAATACATTATTATAAGTTTGTCATACCTAAAGTTGTTGAAAGAAATCCCAATTTACTATTTATTTTACCAAGACTGGTAATAACCGTAATATAAGACCAATCTTTTTGGAGCTAATGAAGAACTTACATAAAATTATTAGTGTATTATTACAAAAAGTGTTTTTTTCTAAAAGACGAAACTGGGAAATTATAATCAAGGTAAAATACTTGTAGTTATGTTCGATCCACTTAACTTTCTACTACAATTTTTCCTTCAACTGGAAAAACCATAGAAACGTGAAGAAAATATTCAAGTAAGAAGTAAGTTTAGTCCATATTCCCCATCAAAAAAGAAGTTTATATTAACACTTATTGTATGTTTTGTAATATGTTGAAAATATCCCCTCAAAAAAGAAATAATAAGTTGAAAATAAAAGACATTTGTGTACATTATTTTTGTCTACATAAATAAGTAAAAAAATATTTCAAATTAAAAAAGGTGTTCTATTTTAAACGGAGGAATTTATTTTAAACGAGAAGATATCGCATGTTAGATTCTATGCAAAGGAGCATGACTTGCAATAATAGAACATATAATAAAAATTATACAAGTATACTGTGTGTATAATCTAGGTATTGTTTGATTATATCTTTTGACATTTTTCCATCTTTTAACAGCTTTTCAATTTCTATGAACTCCCTCCATCTCAAGACTCAAATTATTAGCTCCATCTATTTACAATAACATTTTCCTCTATCTTTTTTGTTATAATCAAGATTCATACTCCACATGTAGAGCAATTATTAGCATCTCCAATGGTTTCATATAAGGGTATGTTTGCAATTTTTGCTAAATATGTAGGCAGCAACCACCTGGAGAGAAAAAAAAACCTGCTAAAGGCGTGTAAGCCCAAACAAGCGGGTAGGCTTGAAAAAATAAGAGGTGCGACACATCCACTATGATATCGTACGCAAACTTTAATTTATTTATAATTTTTTTTTAAAAAAGTGATGTAAAAAGTGATGTAGGCACTGCGGAGACATTGTAGTAGAAAAGCGAGTTCTTAAAATGATGTGGTAAGTCGATTCTAGGTGTTGTAGCTCACCATTTTAAATTTCTATGAACTCCCTCCATCTCAAGACTCAAATTATTAGCTCCATCTATTTACAATAACATTTTCCTCCATCTTTTTTGTTATAATCAAGATTCATACTCCACATGTAGAGCAATTATTTTGAAACTTGTTAGGGTATTTTACTCTGCTAATTATATATTGTTGTAATGGTCCTCTTGGTGGAGGCCCTGTGTAAGGGCAGCCTTGAGGATTTCTTCTTACATGTTAAAAAAAATGGTACAACTTTTCTGGTTGAAAAGGTTGCCTGACATGGTAAATTCTTCATTGCCGACATGAAGCTCATCTTTCAAAATTGCCATACTTGGGAGGTAACGCTTGATAATTGATATGGAACATGTGTATAATTGCAGATGGTATAAAAAGGACGATTTGTGACCCATCTGCAATTAATTTTGCCTTTGTATGTTAGTACCAGGGCCAAAATTGACAAGGCGGATAACATTGTCAGATGAAGAATTGACTGAACAGAAATAATTCTCAGCTTCTTTCATCTCCACCCATCAGAAACAAGAGCTATCTATCTCGGTGGTAAAGATTTATGCATATTTGAAGGAAAAAACATAAAGCAATTTTGCACTTGGAATGGATACTGCAATTCTTAACAAAATTCCATTTACACTTAAGACTAGAGACTTTGTGGCCTTAAAAACACGACGATTTTGATCCAATACTCCATTCTATATATGAAAAACATACGAACAGTTGCTTGAAAATGTAAAGAAACAAACAATTCAATATATAATCATTCGCCTTATTCAGATTATTTAGCTGAAACATTAGGATCAGTTTGTAATGAACTATTTCTAGCTAAACTATTACTACTTTAGCTGTATCCTCGGTATCCTTTTCGTTCCCACATAAGCTAGGCTTGAATCCCTTCTCGAGCATCTTCTCTATATCCTCAATAGGCAAACCTTTGGTTTCCGGCACTAGGAAGTAGATGAATATGAGTCCGACGAAAGACAATCCTGCGTAGAGGAAAAAGGTTCCAGAGGAGCCAAGAGCTTGTGTCAATGTTAGGAAGGTCTCACTCATTATCAGGTTTGTGCTCCAGTTGGCAACTGCAGCAATCCCACCACAAACACCTCTGTATCTAAGCGGGTAAATCTCTGAGTTTACGATCCATGGTACAGTCCCCATTCCGGGGGAGTAGGTGATTATGTATAACCCGAGCAAAATCACTGCAAAGAACCCAATTTTACTCGGGCATCCCTCGGTGAAGTAAACTCTTTGCTCGCTGTGGCATGCTGTTTTCGTGAAATCTGTTGCCGCCACACATGCCCCAGGAAATCTCTGTTATCAAGACAGGCAATGAGGAATTAGTGTGCTATTTCAGAAAAATTTCACAATCAGACACTTGAAATTAATAATCAACTTAATCAAAAGTACTTTACTGAAACTCAGTCACTGTGAGCTGAGTTACAGTTATAAAATTTCGAACTTGACTAAGAGTTTACCTTATTGGCTTTATTAGCACAGAAGGCACATTGGTTGTTAGTTGATCTCAAGCAAGTCATGCAGCTCCAAGATGCGGGATTTGAAGCCGAGGAATAAAGAGGGCAAGTACCATTCACCCCGAAGTGAGAGCTCTCAGCAAGGCTAACCTTGGGAGCAGCGGCAGCAGATTGATTGAACACAATGCCTAAGGCCGTAAGACAGAGGATAATCCCAACCATTGAAATAAGCATCATGCATCTCCTCCCCTTTCTATCGACAAACAGCATGCTGACTATTGATCCTAAGGCGTTGAGGCCGGAGGTGATGAGGGAAAGAGCCATTGCAGTAGAGTTTGACGCAATACCAGCCAATTGGACAATTGTGGGGCTATAATACATGACGGTGTTTATACCGACACATTGTTGAGCCACTTGGACTGTCACACCAGCAGCTAAACCCCTTCGCACTACTTTGTTTCCAAAGGCTTGTTTAACCTTGGTAAATATGCTTGCTTCAGCCATATCACCCTCTACTTCTAGTTCATTGTCTATTGATGCTTTGAGAGCTCTCAACTCTTCTTCCACTTGCTCTGGTCCGTAAATTCTTCCCAAAATCTCCTCTGCTTCTGAAATTCTTTTCTGTTAAAATAATGGAATGAGTACTGTTTGATTAGCCACAGCAGATTAGCTCTTAAAAGTAAAAGTATATATACTTTAGAGTAAAGAATATTCATTTATAAATCAACATCATAACCAAAAGAACATACGGTAAAAGAACATAGTGGTTGATACAAAATATGCGAATTCAATGAAAAGAGCATTAGCCGGGAGCATGATGGTCATGTACTCATGCTCCTGTGTGTATAATTTAAGAATGTGTTTTAGCAGCTAATATAAGGTGATAAAAGATTTGAGTTTTGACTACTGACCTTTCTGTAAAGCCATCTAGGAGATTCTGGGAGTGTCAGCATCAGAATGCATTGCACCAGTGCTGGAATTGCAGCTACTCCAAGCATCCAACGCCATGTTCCCGCAACCTGATGGGTGATGGGTGATGAGTGATGAGTGATGAACAACAAGATTGCATTACAGTAACTTAAGATTTATGTTCTATTCTATGTTGCTTAAAATCAGTCTAGAACAATGTTATACTATATATATATATAATATATATATATATATATATATATATATATATATATATATATATATATATGATGCTTGCTTAATTATAGTCTTCCCAGTATATGTTGCTTTCTTATTTATATAAACCTCATCAGAAGACACTAGGTAGTTTTGATCATAAAACTAGTGTTCTGTTTAACTCATTTCATAAAATATAAGTTCAAATAAGTTAAGTCAAAATCAGGTAAATATAACAAATCATAAGTTGATGAATATAAGTAAACAATATTCACAGTACGTACCCTGGTGAAGCCTAAATTGATGAGATAAGAAATGAACTGGCCACCAGTGATGAGCAAACCATTGGTACTAACAAGAGCACCTCTGATTTTAGTAGGAGAGGTTTCAGATATGTAAAGAGGGGAAGTCATGGACGCCATTCCTACACCTAATCCAACGATAACTCTTCCGATGATGATCATCCAAGGAGCCACGGCAAGTGCTTGGACTATGGCACCAATAAAGAAGAGAATATCAGCTATTATCATTGTTGGTTTTCGTCCAATTCGATCATTCAAAAACCCTCCAGTTCCTGCTCCAAAAATCGCTCCTGCGATTGCCATAGCCACAATGGTTTCCTACAGAAAAGGCAATTACCATTATTAGTAGGTAGACAGATCTACGCAGCCACAAGGCTTGCACTATATATATACATATATATGGTTTACGGAGAGTCAAAGAGGGCAGTGATGTAAACGGGATTCATCATAATATATTGAAACAATAGTAACTAAGAGTAACTTACTTGCAGCCATATTGTATGCTCAACTTCTTTGAAGTCTTCTCTAATGTACAAGAGAGCACCAGAGATGACACCTACACTTGTACAAAATATTTGCCCATGATTAATTTCGACGTGATAAGGTAGTAACAAAAAGCTATGTAGCACGGAAACAATTCGAGTTTTGGAAACGGGGAAAATTTAGTATCCATTCATTTTTCGGCTTCATCAGCACAAATACGGTTAATATCATGTCTCAAAAATTCCGTGTTTCATAGCTAAAAAGCAAGCATTATCATGATGAAAAGAAAAATATAGGGATTTTTAATAATGGGATAAAAAGTTAATTTTCTTAGCAAAAGGAAATTTATTTTACCTGTATCATATCCAAACAAGAGACCTCCAATACCAGCAGAAAAAGCGAGCCTCATAATGTAGGGGACTTTAATAATCTCCCTGAAAAATTCTGTGTAATCTGTTTTCTCTGTTGTTACTATGCCTCCTTCTACCATTTTGAAGTACTATGCAAGAACTTGTACCAAAGATCAAACCTTTTAAACAAAGGTATAGTTAATAATATAGCAGAAAAAACAGACAAGGAATTTATGTTCAAAACTTGGGAGAACGAGGATAACATAAACTTCACCCAAGTACCAAATATTTGTGTGGTTTAATGAATACTATAATTCAATCATGAGTGATAGAGAATATATATATACTTTTTTTCTCCTTATTATATTAGGATTAATATGGATATCCTTGTTTGTTTCGGTTTAATAATTATATTAGTACTAGGGTTATTGTAAACTTTGTTTGTTTCGGTTTAATAATTATATTAGTACTAGGGTTATTGTAAACTTTTTTTGTTTGATCAATGGCATATCCACATTAGGGAGTTTACCCAAACCTATACACCTTTGTAATTCTTATATAATGAGAAATTATCGCCAAAAAGTAAACGTTGGAAAGAGAAGATTTGTTGACACCATAATTATTGAGTTTTCCATAAATCCACATTCCTTTTTTTTTTCTCCCTGATTACTTATATTTTCTACATTTCTGACTTTATAGTAGCACTCTTTAATTTCACACTTATGGTCCACAAAGTTCACAAAGGTCAAGATGAAAAATACAATAATAATATACTAGTCAAAAGATCTATATTTGTCGTAGATATCAGCTAGCTTAATTAACATAGTGTCTTTGAGAGTGATGATACCGAAGGTAAGACCTTTCTATAGTATCACTACCCTTTGTGCCTCTCTATACATCATAAAAAAACATTCACATTGGCATACCAAGAAAAGATAATGATTCTATGATCTTTCAAGATCTTTCTATACTGATCACTAAGTAATGTACGTACTAGCACAATAATGATGGCTAAACAGCAATCCATTTAAGGTTGTGTATATTTGGATCTTCTTGGACATATGGTTAATTCGTGTCGTTCTTTGATGATAACACAAATTAACATACTTCCCGTGTTAAGATTTTGGATTATATATGACAATGACAAAATACAAAAGATTTAAAACCGAATCACTTCTCTAACGCCATGTATCAATACACTTTCCTAATGACCACTCATGATCTAAAACTCATGATCTAAAAGTAGTAGTAATGAGATTTCACAATATCACTATTGAGATACAAAGAAGTAATGGGGTTTCACCATATTACTATTGAAATACAATAAAGAAGTATAAACAATCTAGGTTACTTGTTTAGATTATTCAACCCATCTAGGATTAGTTTTTGTAACTTGTCACGTTAAAATGTAATTTGAACTAATCCTAATTCTAGACGAACGTAGTAATATACTCCCTCCGGTCTTTATTAGTTTACCCTTTTCTATGGGGACACTAATTTGAACCTTAATATCTCTAATTATCAATAAGCAAAAATTACGAAAATTTGATATTTGGATACTACACATTGAGATGAATCTAACAAGATCTCACATGACTATATTTTTGCTTATTAGTTGAGGAGAATTACTAAAGAAAAAAGTTACCACTCCAAATGAAAAGTGACATAAGAAGTAAAGAAATAAAAAGAAAAAGAATTAAGAGTACCTTGCTTGAAAATATATGCACCTTAAATAAAGGTCGCAAAAGTGAGAAGTCACAGATAAAGATAATGCTAGGACTCTAGGAGTGTAATGAAATAAACTTATAAAAGGAGGCTTATCTCGTGGAAAAGATGAAAAGTTCAAAAGTTAAAGAAAAAGAAGTGACCAAACGAGAAGGTCTTTAAAATGATGGTAGTTTATGATGGAGTAGAAGTTCCGAACTTCCGATACGAGTGAGAAAATCATATGGCATTATGAACATGGTATGTATCAGTTAGTGGTGTCAAAACAGGTTCTCAAACAAGTTCTGGGTATACCCACGGCGAACCAGGTCAGACCCGGACAGGTCAGGATTCTGATTGTCAGTGCCCCAGGTCATTATTGGTCAGGTTTTGTTCAACTGGGTCGAACACATTTGAATCATTGGATTCCCGGATGCCAGACAGGTGTGAGCGTTCCATTTACAAGTCGATCCATTCCCGGGTATGATCGCCCATTGACATTTTTTTTGCCGGGTTTGCGCAGGTCGTATTTAGGTTTCATGTACGGTTGAGTTAAGTCAAATGTACTGAGGTTGAATTAGTAATGACCGTAGTTCGATCATTGTGAAACATCGGGTCCATTCGCTATTGAATGTCAATTCAACTTCGGGTAACTCCTGATCGGGCCATCTTGATTTTGTTATGGATTTTGTAAACGAATCATATTAATAAAAGTATTAAGATCGACATATATATACATATGTATGTGTGCGATAAATATATAGATGACAACGAAAAACCAATAAAAACACTATATTGATTACCGTGATGTTTAGTGTATTCTCTTAGTCAACTCTTATTTCGAATAATCAACTGTGTAAAACCACTCTAATGAGTAAAATGAGTAAAGGAGTAGAACGACTCTTCATATGTTTTAATATTATATATTATAACCAACGACAATAATACGATCAATTCCAAACCTTATATAAATGATTTATTATTATAAGCATTATGATTGATATATAAGTTTGTAAATAGCTATGATGGTAATGAGAATAATAATACTAATAAACATAAAGTGACAATGATAATAGGTAAAAATACAAATAATAACAGTAATAGTAACAAGGCTAACAATAGCAATAGTAATACAAATAAGAACAGGAATACTAACATTAACAATAACAATATAAATACTAATATGTTGAATCATTTTAATATAATATTGATATCAAAATAATTGTAAAACCAATCTAATACTCTATTGATTATAAATTAGTATAACGACTCTTAATATGTTATAATACTATAACAAATGACAATCATACATTCATATGTTTACAACGACGGTTCATATGAGGCCTAAGTGATTATAACGAGGGTTCATATGTTGCACAATAATAATAATAATAATAAATTATACCCCCAAATCATTATCCCCTATAAAAGCTAACCATAACTTATTAAAATAAGTTAACTGTTAACAAGTAACAACCATAAGTTAAGTAAAATAGTTAACAAGTACTTACTAGTTACTAAATAGTAACTTGTTAACAACCATATAGTTTAATACTAGTATAAGATTAACAACCATAACATTCCCTTATCTTTATAAGTTATAAGATTATTTAAGTTAATTGTTTTCATGTTATACTATAGTTTAATACTAGTATAGTATTTATGGTCTTCTCTTAACTTTGTATATATATGTGACTGTAAATAAACTATTTTATCAGTAGGCTTATATATATGTGACTATAAAGAAACTATAAAGATCAAACACCCATTTCAAATTTTATCAACATAGATTGAAAAATATATAAATAAAATAAAAAAACCACCGATTAAAGAAAACCCAGATGCGAAATATGAGAGAAAACGCCTAAGATCTGATGCGAGGAAGGATTGAGGACATGTTCAGCATATCCTCCTCGATACAAACCTCCCAAAAAAAGAAAAGGTCTTCCCTTTTATAAATTTTCTCTTTATCTTCAATTTTAAGTCGAAACTAAAAACATGTAATTGGATTGAAACAAGTTGTTATTGGATGAGATCAATAAATGTATCATTGTAAGTCGATAATCTATGTCAATGTAACACTACATATAAGTTTACTTAAGTAAATATAATTATACTATTACTTAATTGAGTAATAGACTGATAGTTGGATAAGCAACGCTATAAAGAGTCTAATTAAAATTTAGAAATTCAATTCATAACTCTAATTAAATAATACTTAAACACTAATCATAATAATTTCAATAAAAATAACCAAAATTTCAAATTAATAAAATAATTGACTAATTATTAAAGTTAGAAGTTACTAAACCAAGACAAGAATTAGTAAGATTATAAAAAATATAAGATTGTTAATCATGTGATAAGTCATCAATCCATGTGCTAGATCATTCTCTTTTCCTATTGGCCAAAGATTAATGTCATGGATCATGAATTAGAACCCTTGATTTGAGAAGGATCAAAATCTAACCATCAATCTCTCAAAGACTCAAACCCATCTCCCATTTCTGATTTCCCTTCTCTCTTCCATCTCTCATTTCTAAAACCCTAATCCCCATCCCTCTCTCATCCAACCACCTCCTATTCCTTATGTCATTCTCTCTCCTCAGCCTACCACCCCCTCAACCACCCATTCCTCTCTCGCCACACTCTCAACCACCCCACGGCACTACCCCCTCCCACTCCATCCTTCGTCGATCTTCGCTCGTCGCCGTCGATCTTCGCTCGTCGCGCCGTCGATCTTCGCTCGTCGCCGTGGATCTTCGCTCGTCGTCGTAATTGCAGATTTTTTTTCGTCACATCCTCACCACCTTCTTCGTCACCTCCTCACCACCGCCAACATCAATTTGATTCTCTTCTCAAACGTCGTCCCTCGATTCCGGCCAGATCTAGTTTTCGTTCAAGATTTTTTTTTTTCCATTTTTTAGTTTAATTTGTTAATTTTTGTGTTGATTAATTTTGTTTTTGTGTAATATCGTTCAATTTTGTTCCCAGATTTATAGACTTTTGTGTAATTTCATATAATTCCACATTTATTCTTTTTGTGTGATTTTTATGTAATTTCACTAAATCTTGATTTTTTGTATAGTTTATTACAATTACAGATTTTTTATAAGCTCATATGTTGTTGTTTAGTATAGTGTTACGAGAATTTGAGATATTATTTGGTAGAATATTAAAATGGGATAATTTGGTAGAATATTTGGTAGAAAAAATGAGGAAAATTTAGTAGAATATTAAAATGGGATAATAAATTTGGAGTATAGGGTTTAATAAGATATTTTTTAATATTATTTAAAAATGAGGACATTAGGTAATTATAGAAAATATAAACAAGTACATGATATTTAAAGTTTAACTCTTAAATTAAATGTAATTTATTTTTTTATTTAATTAATTATTAAATGTAAATTTATATATTTAAATGATTTTATGGATATAAAAAATAATTGAATTTTAGTAATATCTGGTTGAGTACGATCGGGTTCGAGTTTGAATGCAGGTCTGTCTAGTCAGGTCAGCATATAATCTTGCCAGGTGCCGATCAGGTCTGGGTAATCTCAGGTAAGGCTTCAATCAGGTCTGGAGACTGACCCTCACAGGTCGAACCAGGTTCAAGTCAGGTCGGAATCGGGTTGACCACGGCCGGTGTCTGCTTTCGACACCACTAGTATCGATAAGCATGTACCAAGGACCCTCGGGTCTAATGGTATGGCTTCCTATCTCCCATATGGGAGACCAAGTGTAAGCAAAAATTTCAATATTGTTGGGGGGGTTTGGGGGCTATTGGGCCTCTGGGTGAGTGGCGACGTGCGAGTAACAAGAGGAAACTCATCTTACCACGGATTCCCAAAGGGGAGCCTAAAAAAAATGTATCAGTAAGCATGTGACATCCAATTAATGAAGAAGGATTAATATGTGATAAATAGCCCGGAAATGTTAAGATTACTCGGAAAAAAAAAGGAAATATATTATTGGAGATGGACTCTTTCAATGCTTATCCTTTTGATTCGATTGTTTTTGGTAAGCATGGGTTTAGCCGTTCGTTCTCTTTTCAAAAAGATGTGGCCATATGGGTATAACATCTTGTAAATTTGTAATCCACCGATCATATTCCGAGCCTCTTCCTATATAGTAGTACTAGTATTTTTTATACGTGATGCGTGCGTGACATCGCGTGTAAGTGATTTTATGGAAATTTCAATTTAATCCTTATTAATTATTTTGGGTTAAAAATTTACTTTACATATAATTATATAAATAAGTGTATAATTATATATCTATAAAAAAGGCTTGATAAATTTTTGTGCAAAACCTACTAGTAAGATATAAAGTGTTATGAGTGTATAACAAATTTGGCACGCATTATTGAGATTCATCGGTGGTATTGTACAACTGGCAGTTATATTAGTGTTTTTTTTTTTTAAATTTCCATGATTTTTTTGCCCTCATTAGTTATCTTGGAATAACAAATACATAAAAGGGTATTTAAGGGAATTCAGGTGGACACCAAAATCCTCAAGAGTTCCCATATATAATAACATTTTTAAAAAAAAAACCGATAAGATAAAATTTGATTTTAGAGTAACTTTCTATAGCAATCCCAAGTACTCCTTCCGTCTTATAATACTTTAACGGTTTGTCTTACAAAAATCAAAGTTCAGCAACTTTAAACTTTTATTTCCACTAGTATACAAGTGAAATACTCATTCGTTTCTTAATAGATGCATCATATTGACTTTTTATACTATTTGGATATCAAGTTTAACCATCTTTAATTACTAGTTTATAAAGATAAGTGTCACAATTTAATTGTTTATGGTTTAATCTCAATGTATATTTTCAAAATATTATTTTTTAATAATTTTACTGATATAATAATTGAAGATATCGATAGCCAAAGATGTGCATCGACAAGGGTTCCCAGTGAATATGAATGCTTTTTAAAAAAAATAGAGGAAGTATTTGGCCCTGTTTGGCAATTAACAGATAGTTATTAGCTAATTATATTAGCTGATAGCTTATTGTATTAACTAATTTCACTAGTTAATTATATTAGCGGCTTGTATAAAGGTGTTTGATAAGTAATTGATAGTTGGTTGCTTACATAATTGTGTAAAATGACCAATAAGGACATTTGGATAATTTGTTGTTGTACTTTTTATTGTTTATTAATGTAATTTTTAAAAAATTTAGGACATAAATGTAATTTGGCCCACTCATTTCCAAGCTTTAGTCAAAAACTCCTCCCACGACTTTTCTAAAAGGAGCTTTTTGGGTTCAAGTAGCTTATTGAAACCTTTCTTTACCAAACACTTAAATTAGAGGATTGATTATATTAAATTCACTAATATGAGTTTAAACCTCGAATTTTGTCTAAAACTTATCTTTACCAAACAAGGCCTTTATTGTGTAAGATCGTATTAGTTTCGTTTCGATGTACATATTTAAGTATTCAATTTGTTATATAATTTTATTTATACGTAATTAAGGATATTAAAAGAAAGAGTTCCCTAAATGTCGTAGAAACAAATGGGTAAAATTCTGCATATACCTAAGTCTGACGGTTCTGCAAGTGGTCTTAAGCCTATGTTAACTTGTTAAATGGCTAAAGCCTAATAGTATTGGCGAGTTTCGCCTTATCACCTCCCAAGAAAGTTTTTTTTTTCAACATATTTCGCCTAACTTTATATTTTATATCATAAATTTGTGATCTGACCATCAAACTATGTTGCAATGACGGTAAGTAATTGATTTGTGAATGATAATAACTTTCTTGGAAAAAAAGGTTTACTCTCTACTTCCCCGATAGAGCTCCCCCACCAATTTCTTGGTGCCTCCTCCGCCGCGGCGGCCAATTTTCATCGCCATGGTTGAGAAACTCACTAGGATCTGCTATAAACTTACAATTGATGAAGAGGAAGAAACTGTTCTTCACATAGATGCAATTCACCCTAACGTGGAAGACAAATTTTCACTTGTCCTTTTAGGACGTTTGCTCACTGAACGATCTTATAATGTAGATGCCTTCAAGAAAACAATAACGAATGTATGGGCACCTATTCATGGTTTAGTAATAAAAACCTTGAGCCCTAATTTATATGCTTTCCAATTCTTCCATTGGAGAGATATGACGAGAGTTATGGAAGGTAGACTATGGTGTTTTGACAACATGCTAAATCTTTTGAAGGAGGCCGATGGAGAGGAGCAACCGGACAAGGTAGTTCTAAAATACCCCCCTTTTTGGATTCGTATAAAAAAAATCTCCCTTTCAACTATAGATCGGATGATATTATTCGAACCCTAATTGGAAATATGGGTGAAATTATTGAAATTGAAGAAGATATCTTAAAGATTGGGCGTTATAGACGAGTAAAGGTAATGCTGGATGTTTCTAAACCTTTACGACGTTATTGAAAAATCAAAGACAGGCGAGGGAAGGAATTTCATGTTGATTTTGCTAATGAACGCCTCCCTTTTTTCTATTGGAAAAATTGACACTATGGGGCTGAACTATTAGCAGTTTTCTTTAATAGGTACCAACTTTTAATATTCCAGTGGGGGGCCCAAGTATGTCATAACCCATTTTTGCATGGACCCAACAGGTCATTTAACCTGTTACTGCAGGTTAATGATGTCACGTGATTCATTAAATTATCACATGACTTTAAAAATCGACCCACCCTTCATTTTCTAACCCAATTCTTTATCTTCTTCATTTCTCCAACGCCAGTCTCTGCAGTAGCCGCCCTTCCTCCTCCTCCTTTGGCCTCACCACCACCGCCAGCGGCCGCCACCACACCGACAAACAATCCATGGTGCGGTCCATCAACGCCCACCTTCTTCGCACAACGTCTCTCTTTCTCTCTCCTTCAAACCCTTGCCTCCGCCAAAGTTGTAACCGACATTCTCCGATTTCTCCTCTCTCGCTTCCGTTTCGCCGGTAATTTTCTGGAAGTAAGGGAAATCATAATAATAGTCTTGATGATGATATTTTTCTGCTCCTGAAATACCTAAATTGCCCTCATAAGATCAATAAATCTGCGCTTCGTGCCCCTGCTGCTCCTCATGCTTTTCCGCAGATGCTTGTTGTTATTTATTGGCTTGTTCAGCTTTCATTATATTTCAACAATTTTGTTTATTGTAATGATTTCTGCTAGTTTAGGAAATTAGGGATTCAGGAGAATATGTTCAATTTGTATTTGTAATTGATAATGTTGTCTTGTTTAAAATGTTACTGTTATTATAAGTCATATACACTACATTCAAATGTGTGCAATTACTCCAGACGACGGTGGTGAACAACAACAACCACCACAACAGCTGTAGCACCAAGCCGTGGTGGCAGCGCCCATGAACAGCAGAAAGCGAAGCGGAAAAGCAGCAACAGGAACCTAGCAGCAGCGAAGACAGAACGACGGTGAGAGTTATGAGTGTTTTCGTCGGCGGCAAGAAAATCGGGGTGGATTGGTGGTTTCACGGTGGGGTAGGAATGTAGGATGTTGGAGAATGTTCTGGCCAAACAATGGGTAGATGACAATTGGATGGGGGGAGAAAATAAAGGTTTCAGAAATTAAAAACAAAATAAAAGAATATCAGTTTACCTCCTTAGCAGGTCATAAGTCATCTGGGTCTAATAGAAGAAAATGCCCCCAAAAGTTAGGCCTGCCACCGGATTATTGATAGTTGAAACCTATCAAAGAAAACCGCTCATAGTTGAGCCCCATAGCGTCAATTTTTCCTTTTCTATTTTGTGTGTGGTGTAATAGGGCATGTTGAAAAAGATTGCCATGTTGTTCCTGAGGAGGAGAAGCAGGAAAGCTTCGGATGAAGTATTTCCCTAAAAGCAACTCCTAGAAAGGGTAGATCAAAAGAGCTGGAGGATGAGAAGAAGTATAGAACGTGCAAGAAAATTCTGTTTGAAACTGATAATTCAATTTTGGAGAAGAGTATTAATATTGTTGCTTCAGTGGAGGGTTCAAAAGCCATTGAGTAGGTGCCCCAAAATGGTACAAGTCGTACAACATTCGTTACCACAACCCCAAATAAAACAACAATAATGCCAAAACATCCTTTTCCTGATTCCCATGAACCTGTTGTCCCCTTATCCCCCATATTAAACCAACCCAACTCTCTGGCAACTTATTCTACCCAGCCCAACGCAACGACTTTCGTTGACTCTTCACCTGCTGTGGCCTTAAATTCACAAACAAACTTCCCTCATTCCAATGACCCCCCAAACATTAACTTCCAACCACCTATGACCCTGCATGTTTTATCCCACCTTTCCTCACATACTGGCGATCAACCACTCCTGAGCGCAAACAAATAAAATACCCCCTTTTGTCTTTACAAGCCACAAGGAGACTGCAAGAGGGAAACATCGTGGGTGGAAACGGCTTGCTAGGGATGGTAAGGCTGAAAATAATGGTGCAAGGAGTATGGAAATGGATTCAAGTGATATACGTAACAAACGCTCTTATGCTATGGCTGAGATGGAAGTGGAGAAGGTTGCGTGTTCAAAGAAGCACACAAAGCTGAGACCCGAAACAACTTGTGCTCCTAGAGATTTGGCGGAGGTTGGTGATGACCAGCCCTGCCAAGCATTATGAATGCTTTGTGCTGGAACTGCCGAGGGATGGGTAACCCTTGGTCAGTTCGTCAACTCCGGCGTTGGTGTCTGTCTTATACCCCCAATATAATTTTTTTATCGGAAACTATGATTAATAAAAATGATGCTGAAGCTTTGAAAGTTCAATTAGGGTACAAGCATGCTTTTGGTGTTGCTAGCATAGGCAAAGCTAGTGGTTTGTGTCTGTACTGGAAAGAAGAGATTATATTCACTCTGGTTTCTTTTTCTTCTCATCATATTTGCGGGGATGTCGGTGAGGGAGATAATAAATGGAGATTTGTTGGTATTTATGGGTGGGCAAAGGAGGAAGAAAAATATACAACTTGGCAACTCATTCGCCATTTATGTGATGAATCATCCCTGCCCATCATACACGGGGGTGATTTCAATGAAATTCTGAGTTATTAAGAGATGGAAGGGGGAGCTGATAGACTTAGGTGAGAAATTACTTCTTTTCGCGAAACTGTAGATAATTGCTATCTCAGAGATCATGGAAAATCGGTTGAGACTCGGATTTGTGAACGCCTTGATCGTTACTTTTGTTCCCTTTAATGGCTCACTCTTTTTCCAGGTGTTTCGGTGGAAAATCTGCTGAGGTACAAATCAGATCACTCGGCAATTGTACTACGCACAGAAAATCACAGCAAGCAAAAGAGGAGGCAACGCGGTTTTCGCCTTGAAACATGTTGGTTACTTGATGACAATTGTGAGGAGGTTGTCCGTACAGCTTGGGATAACTTAGAAGGTGATGGGCTTATTCATAGAATCTCGCTGATGGGCCAAAACCTTGCAGCGAGCTCCGACAAGTTTAGTAAGTTGGGTGAAAAAATCACAAAGGTGGAGAAAGCTCTTACGATTGCGCAGCAAAAGCTGATCTCGGAGGTGAGCTGTAATGAATATGCGGAGCTGGAAAAAAGCCTTGATAGTTTACATGAGAAGCATGAGGCTTACTGGTATCTGCGATCCCGTGTCTCGGAGGTATGTGATGGTGACAAAAACACCAAGTACTTTCATCATATGGTCTCTAAGAGAAGAAAATGAAACTATGTAAAGGGTTTGTTTGATGGTGATGGAATTTTGGAGGAGTGAAGAGTGGGAAATTGAAAGCATCTTCACGGATTATTTTGACAATATTTTCATCTCTAGTGCTCCCTCGGAGGCGTAGTTTCATAAAGTTTTGAAGTTTGTCACGCCTGTTGTGAATGATGATTGTAATCAGAGAGTCCTGCGCCCCTTTGTGAAAGAAGACATTTTTGCACCACTTCAGCAGATGCATCCCTGTAAGGCCCCAGGGCCGGACGGTATGCATGCTATTTTTTATCAACGTTTCTGGCATATTGTTGATGATGATGTTAACAATTTTGTCTGTAATATTTTTTGCATGGTCTTGTCTCTCTGATCTTTGTTAACAAGACCAATACTGCTTTGATTCCTAAAGTCAAAGAACTCACTATTGCTGCTGAATTCAGACCTATTGCTCTCTATAATGTTATTTATAAATTAGTCTCGAAGGCTATAGTGATGAGATTGAAAGAATTTTTGCCAGACATTGTTTTAGAGAACCAAAGTGCTTTTGTGCCGGGGCGCCTAATTATTGATAATGCTCTGATGCAATGGAGATTTTTCACTCTATGAAACATCATAATCGGATCCGTCGTGGTATCATCCCCATGAAGCTAGACATGAGCAAGACATATGACAGGGTGAAGTGGTTTTTTGAGAAATTTGTTACTCATTATGGGTTTTGATGGCCGCCGGGTTAACTTAATTATGGAGTGTGTTTCTTCTGTTTCCTATTCCTTCATCATTAATGAAGGAGTCTGTGGTTCTGGTACTCCGGGCAGGCGTCTCCGACAAGGTAATCCTCTCTCTCCGCACTTATTTATTTTGGTGGCTGATGCATTCTACACAATGTTACAGAGTAAAGCTCAGGAGAACATGATTCATGGAGCTAAGGCTAGTCGTAGTGGCCCGGAGGTCTCTCATCTTCTTTTTGAGATGACAACTTACTTTTCACTAGAGCAACCCGACAGGAATGCGAAGTAATAGTTGATATTCTCAACAAATATGAATTAGCATCCAGACAGAAAATTAATTATGAAAAGTCGGAAGTTTCGTTCAGTAGGGGAGTTAGCAGTCAACTGAAAGAAGTTTTGATGGGAATTCTAAAGATGCGACAGATTGATAAGCATGAGAAGTACCTTGGTATCCCCTCTATTGTTGGTAGATCGAAGAAAGCTCTATTTGATTCTCTCATTGATATAATTTGGAAGAAACTCCAAGGGTGGAAGGAAAAACTACTATCCAGAGCCCGGAAAGAAATTTTACTAAAGTCAGTCATCCAAGCCATTCCCACTTATCTTATGTGTAATCCCCCGTAAATTTATGAATTTTATAAATATATTTTAATGTATATTATATATATTTTAGTATATTATAGTATTTAAACGATTTATTCTTGAAGGGTTGACTATTTGAAAGTCAAAGAAATTATTTTCATAATTTAAAGAAGTCAAACATTTTATTTAGTCATGCTTTGAAATTTTTTTAAAAAGCTTAAAACACTTTTGGGTTGTGAAAAGGATTTTAAATTGGGTATGAGGAACCCAACCACCCAACTCATAAATCATTAAATACTAGTGCCCAATCATCTTTTCCTAAGCCCAAAAGGGGAACCTATATAACCCCCCCCCCCAAAACCCCAAATTCCCACACATTAAGCACATTTATTTTCTCTCTCTTCTCTCTCCTATTTCTTTCGGCCTCCCTCTTCTTTCTCCCTCTCTCACCCGACTTCCCTCCTCCTTCGGTTTTCGGCCAGCAGCTCCGGCACCACCGGCCGACTGCCACCACCAACCGGCAGCAGCAGCCGGCGCAGCGCTGCCGCCTCCTCCCCTTGTTGCCGCCGATTCCTCCCTCCTCTTCCTTTGTTGGTTGTTATTTCTTCCTCCTCAAGTTTTTATTTAATGCAAAGTTTGTATTTTTAGGGTTTGTTTTAAATAAGTTTATGTTTAAAAGTTGTAGTTTGATGATTTAACTATAAATCAAAGATTTTATAATTTATGTATTGAAGAAATTAAAATTCAGATTTACTTATTATAATTGGATTGGAATTTTAATTATCAAAGCATGGATTTTTAGGGTTTTAAAGGTTGAAAAATCATAGTAGTATGTTGTAGTTTGTGAAATTGGGTTTTCTTATGATTATAAGTATGTTTAAAAAGAGTTTTAGTATATAATATGTTGCTGGAATTTTTAAAAGGGATGTTATGATGGAGTTTTTATGATTTAAACATGAGTTTTAAGGGCTTTAATCAACTAGTGTAGTAGTACTATACTAGGGGGTTGTAATATTAAGTTTTAATGATGGGAATGGTTTTTAAACACTTTTAGAAAGGGTTTAAAGTATTTTGTTATTGATGTAAAATTCATAAGGGATTGATTGTGGATTTATATTGGTTATTTTAAGCGGATATTTCTCTTTAGGCGACTTTTAAGGTTGTGAAAGTGGCCGCTCGATTTGTCTACACAAGGTACGTACATACCTATGTGTTGATTGGACTAGTATCATGTCCTAAGGATGAGAATTGAGTAGTATCATGTATAGGGAACTATTTTTAGTTCATATGTGATTCCTATTAAGTTGGATTTGCATGTTTTATGCCGTTGTGTGAAGCATGTTGGTTATGATATTGATAGTATGTTTGTATGGAAGATTGATGCAAGCATATGGGATTTGGGAATTTTATTTTATTAATTTATATGAGGGATTAATATATATGTTGGTTTGGATCATGATTGAATCATGTTGCTCCCTTTGGATTATTTAACTACTTTATGAGGACTGAGGGCCTTATTTGGTAAGTTGATATTTGTATACCTATGAAAGATTGGTTGGTTGTTGACTTGGTTTAACACTTAAATAAAGGTTATGGATTAAATATTGGATTGATTCTTGGATTGTTAAGTTGGTGATCACTTATCTAATCCTAAGATAAAAATGGAAGTTTATGGTTACTTGATGATTATTGTTTGTTCTACTTGTGAGTCATAACAAGTAATAAATTATTAATCATGTAAAATGAAACGTGGATAGCTATTGCTTTAGACTTGTGCACGTCTGAAGTGTTGGACTAGTATAAGTTGGAGTACATGGTGGTAGCCCATGGCTTTTCTTGGGACCGGATTGATCACCGTGTCCTATTTTTATTAGGTTCCTCGATATCGTAGGTCATGGGAATACGGAGTCGCGCCCGTATTTCGTCTTCCAAATTGAAGACTGGTTTTGGTTTAGACAACTCGTTCCATTGACTATTCCATCTAAATTAATTAATCTATTAGTTGTGAAGTTAGTTCAGTAAAGGTAGTCCGCAGTGTTATTATGTTATTATTATTCCTGCTTATTATTTATTAGTATCATGTTAGGATTGTTTACTATTTGTTATGTAATACTCAGCTTTGCTGATTACGTGATTTGTGTGTGTATGTTGATCATGGCTATGTCTTATTGATCTTGTGATGACCCTTTTGGTGAGCAGTCTCTAGGGATTAATAGTGCATCGTCATTTACAGGTTTGAAGATGATGCATCATGGGTTCGGGATTGGAGAGCTTGTGTAGATTATTTTATCATATTTTGACTTCACACTTTTCATAGTTGACTTTTGACTATTGCTGTTGACTTTGACTTTTTGTTGGTTTGACTTTTAGAGTTGACTTTGTGGTTGACTAAGTTTTATTTCTAAAGTTTATTTATTATGTTTTCCGCTGCAAAATTCTGAATAAACCGATACGTTTTCACACGGGCGATAATACTTTGATAATTCTCTGAGTTTTATATTGAAAAGGTATTTTAGAAAAGAGAGAATTGTCGGGTGTTACATTATGGGGGTCTATAAACTCCCTCAGGTGATAATTCAGAAAATTCACTCTCTCATGGGTCGGTTTTGGTGGGGAAGCACGGAGGAGAAAAGGAAGACTCATTAGGTTAGTTGGGAATCAATTTGAGGTATGGGTTTTAAAGATCTTGTTGTTTTCAATGATGCGCTTCTAGGGCGTCAAGCTTGGAGGCTTGCCCGTGAGCCTACTTCTCTTCTTGGTAGGGTCATGAAGGCTATGTACTATCCAAAGTGTGACTTTCTTGAAGCCTCTTTGGGTCCATCTTGTAGTTATTCGTGGAAAAGCATTTGGAGTTCAAAATCTCTTCTTAAGGAGCGAATTTTGGCGGGTGGGTAATGGTGAACGAATCAACATTTGGCAATCTCCTTGGTTGTTAGATGAAGAGGGACGGTTCATCACAAGTGAACCGCATGATGCTGCTTCTTGGGTCCGTGATCTCATTGATGTCGAAAGTGGGGATTGGAAGGTAGATTTCATTGAGCAACATTTTAATGAAAGAGACACACGACGTATAACTTTTGAAGGTGAAGATGAAATAACATGGGCCTTTTCCAATTGTGGGAATTGTAAAAACTGCATACATGCTAGGTAAGGCCGGGTGCAATCTTGATAATTTCCACCAAGCTTTGGTGGATATTTGGAGCTTGAGGCAAGCCCGAAGGTATGACATTTCCTATGGAGATTGTGCACTAAATCGCTCCCAACTCGTGCTTTCCTTCAGCACCGACACTTTATTGATGATGCTTTGTGTCCTAGGGGCTGTGATGCTCTTGAAATTGCACATCATGCTATCCTTGAGTGCCCTTTTATACGCCAGCTATGGGTTGACAGTGGCTGCGAGGAGTTGTGCAATGTGGAGCCAAACGCAAGTATGTGTGATGCTATTGTGGGGTGGGGAAAGCTCGACAAAAAGATGCAAAGTAGATGAGCCTTCTTAGCCTGGGGCATTTTGGGGGACCGAAATAGTCTTGTCTTTAACAACAAAATAACACCCCAAGAGCTGCTGTTGAGGCGTGTTGATAGATGGGCCGAAGATCACGGGAAGTATGTTGCTCATATTTATCATAATGCTCATCCCAAAGCACCCTCAAGCTCGAAGGTATGGTGTCTTCCTCCTATAGGTGTTACCAAAATTAATGTAGATGCATTCCTAGCTGTTGAAGGGTGGGTTGGCTTGGGTGTCATTGCGCGTAATAGCGAAGGGAAGGTGTTATTCGCAGCTACAAGGCGTTTGAGAGATCATTGGTCCCCTGAAATAGCAGAGGCGAAAGCAATTGCTATGGCTTTGAAGTTGGCCAAACGCTATGGATGTAATGAATGCTAGAATTTGATTGCCAGACGGTGATTCAAAGGCTTTCCAAGAGTGCTACTTTCCTCTCTCATCTGGACATAGTTCTCCATGATATTCTTTCTTCATGTATTTCTTTTTCCGAGATGTTATATGGTCTCATGTGAAAGAGATGGCAAACTTTGTACCACGATTTAGTTAAGTTTTAGTTTCCTTTGGGGTGGAAACAAATTTGGGAAAACCACTATCCTTCTGAGGTGCGCTCCCTATGTACTCTTGGACAATGTGCTCCTTCCTTAATGTAGCTTGCTTGCTTTTCCCCTCAAAAAAAAAATGTTGCAATGACGGTTCCTAATTCAAAGGTATAGGATATTTAGGAAATAAATTATCTTTAGGAAATGATTTATCTGTTGGCAAGTTATTATTTAGATAAGTTTTGGGTGCTGTACTCCTAATTCCTTGCGAATTGGTTTTGCTACTGTGGTACAACCGTACAAATACCACATGATTAATAGAAAAAACCACAGCTTTGCCGTAATCTGTCAAAAGGGTAACCTCATTTTTTACCATGACTCCACCATGCAAGTTCTAAGCTCAATAGGGTAATTTTTTTCATTGTCACACTTCTACTTTATACTTTCTTCCGTTTCTAAATACATATAATATGTTAACTTCATATAAATAATTGATATTTTTACAATACAATTTGAGAGTAACCAACATTGTATTATATGATAGCGTTGTATTTATTATATATTAGCTTTGAAATGCGATCAAAGTTAATATTTGAAAGGGGCAATTTCCAATTGACAAACTTGCATCCATAAAAACGTATTAAGTAAAAGATTGCAAGATAGGCTAGTTTTTTTTTGTCGGGTAAGATAATTGGCCAAAAACAAACCCCCCTACTACTAGCCTACATGCACGTCAGCTTAAAGGCTAGGTTATGAGGCTTAACAACCCAAAAGAGTACACACCTAAAGGCCTGCTGTCAACATAAGAAGAGAACTTCCCAACTTATTGTTAGGATAAGGATTTTTTAATCTCTCCATGAAAAGTAAAAATTTCAGATATAACAAATCCTTTATATCAAACGTTTAGTTACATAAATATACATACTTCCTCCGTTCTAAAAATAAGAGACACGTAGGGAGGAGTTACAAGGATTACAGAGGGGACAAAGATAAAGAGAAATAAAAAGAGAATCATGTTATGAAGAGAGAAAAACCGAACAAAGTAATGTTTCATCTAATTTGAAACGATGCCTAAAATGATAATTGTCTCATTTATTTTAGAACAGGGAAATTATATTTACACATTTGTTAAATATTATTGATTAGACCCACATAGTAATTGTAGATGAAAATCGTTTTAGATAGTCTAAAATATAGACTCGATAATATTTTTTTTTACTTTTGATTCTTTAATTCTCACCCTTGAAAAATAATCACTACCAAAAGACGGATTTATACAAATAAAAGAAAGATCAATTTGAACCTAACAAGTACATATACTTCGAAATTGTAAGAAATCTATTCCATCCATCTTGTGCTTTTGATTGCTTAGTAAGGGTTTCCCAAACAATAATTACTCCAAATTCCAAAGACATTAATTTACGGCTATACCTTTGCTTGGTCTTTAACAATTTTTTTGTTTGGATAAGAAGAAACCTTGACAAGTTGTGGGAGAAAAGGAGATCGCAACTTGTCAAGCTTGAGAATCGATCCCCAAGACTTGTAACCAGTGAGTCATCCCTCACCTCTCAAAATATGTTCCTTGGTCTTTAACATGATCACAACTATACATACTCAAGCTTCACTAATTTTGTTCTCCTCCTTGACTCTACCAAGAAATCTAGGCTTGAACCCCTTCTCTAGCATATGCTCCACTTCTTCAATGGGTAGCCCTTTGGTTTCAGGCACCAAGAAGTAGATGGAAACAAGCCCAATGATGGAGAACCCAGCAAACAAGAGGAAGGTGCCTGCGGATCCTAAGGCTTGGGTTAGGGTCAAGAACGTCTCACTCACTATAAGGTTCGATGTCCAGTTAGCCATGGCAGCAATTCCTCCGCCGATTCCTCTGTATCTCAAAGGGTAGATTTCTGAGTTGACGATCCATGGTGCTGTTCCCATCCCTGGGGAGTAGGATATAATGTATGCTCCTAGGAGTATGACAGCCAAAAACCCGAATTTGCTAGGACAACCTTCTGTGAAATGCACTCTGTGTTCCCCATGGCATGCCACTTTCAAGCCATCCGTGTTCATCAAACATGCTCCAGGGTGCAACTAACAATATAAAAAAACAAGCCGCTTAAACTTAGTCATACTTATACTGGTCAAGTTTGAGAACGGGCAAGAAACAACTAAGAAACTACTTTTTGTAGTGTTCAATTTTTCGTTTTTTAGTTTACGAAAACGTGCTAAAAGACACTTGCAGTGCACGAGTGAATAATTTAGTAAAATACCTCATTCCCTTTATTAGCACAGAAAGAACAATCTGAGGCAGTTTTCAAACAAGTCATACAGTTCCAAGTTGCAGGATTTTGAGCAGAGGTAAAAGCAGGACAAGTAGAGTTGATTCCAAAATGGGTGGATTCAGCAAGACTAATTCTAGGAGCATGTGCAGCAGCTTGATAGAAGACAATAGCCAAGACTAGAAGGCAAGTAATGATGCCAACCATTGAGATGATCATAAGCCGTCTCCTGCCATGCCTATCGACAAACATCATGCTGACAATCGATCCAACTGCATTGAGTCCGGAGGTGATTAATGACAGTGCCAAGGCAGTGCTTTTCGAGGCGAACCCGGCTAACTGCACGATTGTGGGGCTGTAGTACATGACTGTATTGATACCCACAAATTGTTGAGCCACTTGAACTGTTACACCTGCGTATAGCCCTCTTCTGAATACTTGGCTTCCCCAAGCTTGTTTTATTTTGCTTAACATGTTAGCTCCACCATCTGATCCTTCTTCTGCCCTTTCAGACTCAATTGACGCCTTAAGTGCTTTCATCTCCTCTTCCAGTTCTTCCGGGGGATAAATACTAGCCAAGATAGCCTCTGCCTCCGAGACCTTATCCTGATCCCAATGAGGAGAAAACCATTAATATGGTGGAGTTGACAATATTTGGAGGTTCGAATATACACAACCTCATCATAATTAGTAGTCCATAGTCCATACTGGTACTGGTAGAAAAAACACTTTTGCTGTGTTGTAAGCCTCATTTTACTTTTACTGATTAAAACTGAATTTGGTGATTCTATGATGTTTTTCTCATAAGAAGACTATGTTACGGGTAAATGTCCAAGTATCCGACTCAGTTATATAATTCTACAATTTTGCCTCCAAATGAAGTGTACATACTCATGTCAGATTATCGAGGATCTGACATGGGTGTTTGAGGTAAAATGAAGAGTTTGAGTGACATAATAAGGAGGTATAGGATTTCAGTGCTTTGAATGGATGAAAGTTGGTTTTTACCGATTTTCTTTTTAAGTCAAGAGAACAATGTAGGTTGATCGACATTCGTATATTATACCTTTCTATAAAGCCATCTAGGAGACTCGGGAAGGGACAACATCAATATAAGTTGCACAAATGCTGGAACTGCAGCCACTCCGAGCATCCATCTCCAAGTCCCCTTAACCTGAAAAACAATACAGAAAAAAAACTTACACAAATATAACCTTAAGGTACACATAATCACATATGAATCTGATTGTTAAAGTATATGAAAGTACAATGTTTTTTCCTTAAGAGACTAAGTTTGTCAAAAGCTTATATTGTACAAGAGATGGATTACCTGAGTGAAACCTAGGTTGATGAGGTAGGATAAGAACTGGCCTCCTGTGATGAGCAAACCATTAGTGCTAACAAGGGCACCTCGGATCCTGGTAGGGGACGTCTCAGATATGTATAATGGTGAAGTCATGGAAGCCATCCCAACTCCTAAACCAACGAATATTCTTCCAAGTATGATCACCCATGGAGCAGGAGCAAGGGCCATGATTATAGCACCAATGAAGAACAAAACATCCGCGATTATAATTGTTGGTTTTCTTCCTATCTTATCATTTAGCCACCCTCCAACTCCTGCTCCAACAATTGCTCCTGCAACTGCCATGGACACAATGGTTTCCTACCAAACAATCATTTACAAAAATCTTAATAATCCACTATAATTGTTAGGGTGCGTTCTTTTCAGCTGATTTTCAATTATTTGAACTTATGTTAACCTATCTGAACTTATCGACCCTATACTTAACTAATCAGAACTTATCAGCCCTATAGCTAACTTATCTCTTTATAGAATATGTTGTGGTTTTGAAATGAACTTAGGTAGCCCTGAATTTAAGTTATTTGAACTTATGGGCCCTAAACTTACTTAAGTTATCTCAACTTATTAGCTCTTATGGTAGTTGTAAAAAGAACTTACATAATCCAAACTTATCTAATCTGATAGCTTTTGATTTTTGTTTGATTACAACATTATATGCTCTTATTAAAAGCCTTATTACATGATTTTTGTTCATAATTTAATACTAATACTGCTATTCAACATAACTGGTCAAGTTTCTATAGAAGTAATTTGAGGAGTAGTTAGTTGGTCCGCAATTCAAAAGAGATGGTACTTATTACTATAGAAGGAAGTAGAAATATGACATGACATGCAGAATTAAGCATCTAAAGAATGAGCATTTTAAAGTTAAAGACTTTTAGGTGAAGCACATAACTTTAGACCTCGGAAATATCGAGTCTAATTTGAAGAAATTATATGATATGAGTACCTGCAACCATGTTTTTCTATCCACCTCTTTGAATTCATCTTTGATGTAAAGAAGAGCCCCAGATATAACACCTAATTAGTAATTAATCAACAAATTAGCATCATAAACCATCAATCTTCTTCAAACATATTGGTCTTAATCAATTAAATTACACAAAAATGCAAACTATAAACACATAAATTTCTCCAAAAAAAAAAAAGTACAATAATCACCACCCCAACTCGTCCATCATGTTCCAGGGAACAGTCTAGTATGTTCTGAGAACACTTCTAGACATAACGATTTTATGTAAAAGAGAATACGGATGTCAACTAACTTAGTTAATGGTTAAAGTCTTGAAAGAGGGTGTCTAAGACGTCAGATCAAATCTCATTTACATCATTTACCATTGTGGCTTTTTCTACATCCAAAATAACACCATGTTTTCAAGAACATCAAAGAAAATGGTCCACGCCTTTGGTAAGTTTAAGGAGGTCCAGATGTACGCAACCTTACTAAAGAAAAATAAAAAAGACGTATAAAATGAAAGTGAAAGAACCTTTTACCTGTGTCATAACCAAAGAGAAGGCCTCCAATGCCAGCAGAAAAGGCAAGCCTCAAGATGTAAGGAGTTCTTCCAATAGTTCTGAAACATTCTGTAAACTCAGTTCTATCTGCCTTGATTACTCCACCTTCCACCATTTTAGCAGATGGTCTGTTCTGGTCTGTTTTCTTTTTTTTAAGACTTCAAAATAGCCAAGTTTTAACTTTTAAGTATGGAAGACGGAGATTTTCAAGGAGTAGTTTTAGTTTATTATGGGGAGTGTAATAGAACTGTAGAAGTGTAACTAATTGGATAATTTTAGCAAAACGTGGTACGTCATCTTTTGAAACCAATCCGAACACACTAGATGAAATTTTGGCACCTTTTTGTTTTTTAATCCTTAATTTATTATTTTATTGGTTTATTCGACAACCACTTGATACTCGGGGGAGTTAGGTGTAGAAAGTAATTTTAGTACATAAAGTTTCTTTTAAATATAATAACTTGAATCGATCTAGGTTAACAATATTTATTGTGCATCAGAAACCATATGATAAGTCAGTTTTCATTTGATATAGTCGGTTTTCGTTTGATTTAGTCAGTTTTTGTACGATATAGTCAGTTTTCGTATGATAAAGTCAATTTGTGTGCACAATGAATTATTATGAACCCGATCCATCCAAGATATTTTGTTCTTTTCATACTTAATAAATGCAATGTAAATTAATAGATTTGTGAAACTCCTTGATCGACGTCAATTCATTTATCAGTATTTATAAGTTACAAAATAATGATAGTCATAACTGTATTAGGAAACCTATCAGAATAAGAGTTACATATCCTACGAAATATATATTCTATCCTAAATAAAATATACAGTTTGACTTTTACACTATTCACCAACTCTACTTAGTTTATCTTTGGAGATTTATAGTTAAGGAAAAACATATTCATGTGGGATCTTGTTAGATTCGTCTCAATGTATATTTTCTAAATATCTACTTTTTATAATATTTAATTATCAGTAATTAAATATTAATTGTTAAAGTTATGTATTGGTAAGCGTAAAAGTCAAACGATTACAAATAAAAATAAATTTAAAAAGTATATGTAATTCAAGTACTTCTTTAGATTTTATTAGAACTTAAGCTGAACATAACACTATCATAGACGATTCTTATCTTAAAAAAAATGGTATCATAGACGATTCTTATCTAAAAGAACTTCATCATACATACAGTAAAAAGTGCACCACCTAGGTATAGGACTATAGGTGAAGACGTCAAGTGGGAATTGGAAGCTCTATAACTAGACCAAGGTGGAGCTACCATCTTTGCCTATTTTAGGCAAATTATCCTTCTTTGGAAAATTTCGTCGTGTACAAAATTATAAAAATTATACTACTCTCTCCGTTTTTTTAGATGTAACATTGGACTTTTCATATTTATCGATGCACAATTTTGACCGATAATATCTCTAATTGTATAAAAGTAAAAATTATAAAAAAATATATATTTGGAAAGTGTATACCGTGACGAATCAAACAAGATCCCACATGACTATATTTTTTCTTATACATAAATAACAATTAATGGTCAAAGTGTATTGGATGAATAGTGCCCAAAGTCAATATGTTACATCTATAAAAAACGGTGGGAGTATTAAATTTATCTTGAAAAAAATTATAATAATATTTTTTTTTGAGGGAAAAGTGAATTCATTAATCCATGGACAAAATGTCCATAAGCACATACGGAGCTACATCACTCGGACAATGATTTTCCCAACATTGTTCCACACCAAAAGGTACTATTCTAGCTAGATTATGGGCAACAGTATTCCCATCTCTCTTAACATGTAGAAATCTAATAGAAGCAAAAACATTACACATAGCAATAACGTCACCAAGAATCACATCTAATTCCGAGAAGAAGAGTGCCGCTTTTGTCAATCGAGTTGTAACCACCTGTGAGTCGGACTCAAAAATCACATCATGCATACCATGACTCTTGGCCAACCGAACTATCAACATAAATTAAGAGTAACTAATGGTCAAACTTCAACCTCGAATATTGTACGTGCCTTATCTTTTGAAACGGAGGAGTAAATATTTTAACCTAATGAATTAATGATTGAGAAATCCCATCTCAGATTAATAAATTAGAAGAAGGCCGGTAGAATTATCTTTAAGGATATAATTACCATTGCCAAGATAAAAATTGAAAAACAATAAGTTCGATGAAAGGTTAAACCTAAGACTGGCCTTCATGTTAAACAGTCAACAGTACAATACTCGAAAGTTTCTAAAGAGAGGAAGTTCAATTTAAATCATGCTGCTTGCATAAAGATAGGTCAACAGTCAATAGTAAATGTGTACACGAGACAAGAAACTCCGATTAGTGATTACTACTCATTAGTGGTTTGAAAGCAAAATGTGAGCGAGATAAGGTGTTCAAGATGCTTAGGGATGATGTATTGGTAGTGGAAAATTTCAAGCTAGGGATGACGTATTGGTAGTTGCTTTCAAAATAAGTGATTCTTTCTCATTTGATATTGTCAAAAAAAATTGAAAATAAAAATGAATGAATCAAGTGATTTTATCTCAATCCTCAAATCTCTTGGTTGTGTATAACAAGGATTATTTGGAAAAAAAGATTAGAAATAAAAAACCCTCATATCAAAATAATATAAAGAGAAGGCATAAGAAGAACAGATGTAGGGGTGTAAATTGGTTGGACCGGATTGGACAGTGCTAAATCCATAAATACAGTCTAAATTTTTTTGGACTCTAGAAATTGAGTCTAATCTGATCCAAACTTTTTTTTGAATCCAGTCCAGCAGTGCGAAACTTTTTTCCTGATTCGAATCACAGTCTAGTTCAGTCTGAATATTATATTAATTTTTTCCCAATTTAAGTTCGTAATGTTTTCTCATGATTGAAATTTCAAAAATTCAATTCATTACATCAATTCTATAAAGTAAGTAGGGGTGAAAGTTATTCGGATAAAATCCAAAATCCAATCCAATCCGAATTAGTAATTCGGATCGGATTCGAACTGTGTTCGGATTGGATTCGAATTTAAAATTTTTGAAAAATTGGATTTTCGGATCGGATTGGATTGAGGGTAATTGGATCCAAAAATCCAATATAACCAAATAGTAGTATGCCTTGTATTATATATCTTGATTGGGCTTAAGTGCTTAAGTGAATTTTTTTTATAAATAATAAGCCTAGTCCATACCCCAGTAGGCGTATCACTTCAACCCTTCCCCTAAAACCCTAACAACACTTAATTTCTTTTTTCCTAAATCTACTAGGTTGTTATTGTGCTTAATTTATTTCATCGAAAAACTAAGTTTTAAAAAATCAGATTTTCGGATCCAATCTAGAGTATGAAAATTCGGATTGGATTGGATCGGATTCAAACTCTAATTGGTTTGGATTCGGATTGGAAAATTAAAATCCAAATTCTGTTCGGATCGGATTGGATTAGTCCCTAATCCAAACCGTACACCGAATTTTCACCCCTAAAAGTAAGTTATGTCCATCTTTGAGTGCATTGGGCATCAAATAGTAATAGTATATGTCGCCTCCTCCTCTCCCCTCTCTCCTAGTAATTCTTTTCTTCTAGAACAGGATTGCCATCATCCTTTCGATGGTAGTATGCTCCCAATTCTTTTTTTTTTCTTTTAGCATTTATTGCTTATTATTTAATCCCTAATTCTCTCTCATTTTGAGAGTTTTCTACCCGATTTTTGGATTCTTTCTCTCCTTTCTTGGGAGTTTGGAATTTGATTTTATTCTCTTCCCGCGTGGAAGTTTAAAAAATGGTATGGGAAATTGTTGTTATTGGTTGAAGTTCAAGACTATCAACATGAAGGTATTGAAACTCGAATGCGGTCAACATGTTAGATCAAGAATGTTTTTGCCCAAATTAATCAATAGCTACTTGATTAAGCAAATACAAGGGGGTTGCGTTGTATTGTTCGATCTGGTTCATTGTAGTTTCTTCGAAAACGAATTTGATTTGATCTTGTTTGATTGTATCTTATTTTCTTTTAATACTTATTGTAGATGTCATTTCGCCTTCAATTAATGAAATTTCTTTTTCAAAAAAATAAGCTACATACATCTTTAAAAACTATAATAAAATGCAAATTTCAAAATACAAGACCCATCCTAAATAATAATTAAAAAGCCTTCTTAAAATCTTACGTTCTTTAAAATCAACAAGATAACAACAACCTCGATCTAAGTTGAGAGGAAACCGAGAAAAGGAATTTAATATATAGTGAGATGAGTTATGAATTAATATAGGAGGCAGAGAGACTGAGAAAGAATGCAAGGTAGAGAGAGACTGAGTGAGAGGAACTGAGGAAGTGAGGAGTGACTAGTGAGACAGATGACTAATAAGTTGGCTACTAGGTACTAGGGTTTGACATTTATCATTTCTGATTATATCTAACAAAAAGACAAAAGGGTAAGGTAATTTTAGACTTTTCACTTTAGAGAGTAATTGAAAATCAGGCACCAGCTAACAAAATTTAAAGCGTCAATGTTGAAAAGTCCAAAACTTAAAAAATGATACTGAGAGAGATGAGAGATAGGGTAAAAGAGATGAGAGATAGGGTGAAAATGACAGATTTGTCATTGATGAAAGAAAGGAGAAAGTTGGGTAGAGTCTGTAATATAAGGAGATTTAAATAAAACACTTTTTATTCTCAATATTATACCAAACAAAGATAAATGCTATATCATCTCTATCCCTCCCACCAAATTTTGATCCTTGTCCCATCTTCTAATCCTCCCATCTTCTAATCCCATGATCCCACATATCAAACACTTTGCTAATTTATGTAGTATTGATGGAAATTATCAATTGCTTTTATTATGAAAGTATATCTTTTTTTTTTTTTTGAAAGAATGAAAGTATATCTTAAAGATACATCTAATGTTAGAAAGTGTATAATTCTTATTTAATTAATATGATAAGAGATATAAGTTATTAATGTATATTGGCACTGATACTCTAGATAGGTGTACCTTTTTCTTTGTTAATTAAAGACTAGTTTAGGCAACAAACCTTCTTATTCTTTATATGTGCAGTAGATCTTCGCAAACTCTATATACAACACATTAGAAATACCTGAAATGAAGGTGATTTAATATATCTCGATTTAATCTCCTGAAAATATTTGCAACAAGTGAGAAAATCAGTATCATCAAAATTTGTGGCGGATCTTGGACCAAAAAATTAAGAGGGCCAACTTTTAAACGCCTAAACATTATATTAAAAGTTGAATGCTTAACCAAAATTTTTATAATGTATTATATATAATACAATATATGTATTATATCCGATATATGCCAAAAAATATATCATGTCCAAAAAAATTATAATCAGCGGTTGTTTTTTTATATATAATGAAGTACAACATATATGTTATATCCAAAATGCCAAAAAAATTAGAGGAGAAGTCAGGCGCTTATCAGTCCCAACTCCCAAATATGATCCTACTTCCATCAAATAGAATCTATTTTGGAGGCATATGAACACAAGCTCGGTGTATGAAGGAGACTCAAAAAGAGTTTAGAAACTCACCTGTGACACGGCTCCTTTATGGAGGTCGTATTGTACACAATCAATAAGAAAAAGGACACGGTGCAGTATATAAGCGGCGCAATGCGACGGAGTAATACGCGTAGGTCAAGAAATGCTCAGTATGCTCCAATATATATTTAGAATCCACGTAACCTAATTTGCCAATATAGTTATAATGTGGATAAGGATATGTTCTAATCCTAAATTCATTTAATTCAAATGGATAAGTAGCCGAAAAAGAGAGAATTTCCCAACCTTTGTTTTTGTAAGAATTTTCCAACTTAGCACTTTGGAGTGTGTTTTATAATGTATTATATATAATACAATATATGTTTTCATGTTTTTGTAAGAATTTTCCAACTTAGCACTTTGGAGTGATGATTTCACCTTATGCATAGCTTAAGGAGGATTGGTGACTTTGGTGTTTTGGGAGAGGGGGGGAGAGGGCTGAAGAAAGGAAAATATTAGAAAAATTAGCCTACATTGACGATTTCGATTTATAAATTAGAATAAAACAAATATATGGTTGAGTTCGTTTTGAACTATATATGAATATGTACGTGTGTAAAAATGATTATTGAAAATTTCCAAGTTTTAGCCTATATTATAGTGCGATGATGAATATTTTTTGTGATTTATTTATATGTCATATATGTCGTTTTGTTGTAGAAAAATGTTACTACAAATGTCAAAGGATATAATAAGCTAAGTCATTTATTTATACGATATTAGGAGTACTATATATTGAAATCATTATAAGTGATATACCAGTTTTTCTTTGAAGACCTACTATACCATCTTTGTAAATAAAACTAAAATGGATTTGTGGTTAAGTCTAGTTCCTCCATATTGAGGCCGCGAGTTTGAGAGTTTATAATCACTGGCAGATCCAGAGTATCAGTGGGTGCAAATATTTTTTCGATTATTTTAATGGGTGCAAATGGTCAAACCGTGAAATATATATATAGAACAAAATTAAACTAGAAAATTTCAGATTTTACATTAAAAAAAAAAAATCAACATTTAAAGTACACCACAGAGGGTAGGTGATATAACTTACACTTCGATAATAGTTGATAGTTAGGGCCTGTTCTCTTCGGCATAAAACAAGTTAACTGAACTGAACTGATTGCAACTGAACTGAACTGAACTAAAATGAACTGAACTAAATTAAATTATAACTAATAGTGTTGTAGCCTAAAATATCAACGGCTCTCTTTCAGACACATGGATCCATCATGACCATACACGTGTCCCATCAGAGGAAGTAAAGAAAGGAGGTTTAACCATTGGGTTTTACCCAGAGGGGTGTAAATGCTCACCTTTTGACCCAAAGGTTATTCAGAGCTCAAATTCCTATAATGGCTGTAGGTGATTGGTTGATGGTCCATCCCCAATCATACCCTGCCAAGTGTCATGATTTGATTGCCTAGCCAATCAGGTGCCCCTATTCTAGGGTAACCCAAAAGGGCAGCAGTCATATCACAAACACTATACATACCCATGAAATTAGGAGAAAGGTAATTCAATGCAAACAGTGTAAACTTACTATGTGGAAATATTCTCTCACTTTCTCTCTCTACTTTTTCCTTCTCACTCCTTATATCTGACTTAAGTTTCGGAGGGGGAACCACCACCCAAACCTCCAGGGTGGGTCCCTTTTTGCAGGTTCGGGAACGGAGCTCAGGTTCGGATTCATCAAATTCAGGACATCGTTGCACAAGTCTCCAATTGAAGAACATCTTGGGAAAATAGTTTACTTGCCAGCCAAGGAGACTAAACATTTGGCGCCGTCTGTGGGGAGATGCAACGATGACTGACTGTCAATCGTCCAACGTTGCTAGAAATCGAAGTTTTCAGATTAATGTTGAAGATACAGTAGATCATGAGAGACCGCCTCGAGGAAGGCAAAGACTTCCGTCCATCGTCAATGTCCCTGGACAAAGCCAACAACCTGTTATTCAGGAGAATCTTGAACGTCCAGTGATTGTTGCCCATCTAGAGAACGTCTTGAATGACATTCAGACTAAGATGGCTGCAGTCATCCAGGAACAGATCAAGAACAACATGCTGTTTTTCCAAATTAACCCGGAGCCAGCGGCTAACAATCCATCTCCTCTTAGGGGGACGTTCTCAAGAGAATCGTCCAGGTCCAAGGCGACCTGTTCGTAAGGAACCCTCTAGGAGAACAGCTAGAGAAAAGCAGCCAGAAGGCAGTGAGTAACGAAGGAAGATGGACTGGAACCTGGTGGTTAGGACCCAGGACAATGTTCGTCCAAATGGGCACCAAATGGAAACGGATGCTAGGGATTACCTAGAGGCAAAGAAAGCTGTTGCAGTACAACGGTCGGCCACTGGGTCTACACCATACTTGAGAGACCCTCCTTTAAGGATTCATCCATAACAGAAGGAAGAAGTCTGGGCCCTTCTCTTGCTCGTCCAAGACAAGAGAAGACGGTGGTTCAGCTAACGGTTTATAGGCGTCCAGCCCCTGCACACACTTCATCTAATCCAGTGTTGAAAGAGTTTCGTAAGGAGTTCATACCCATTGAGGGACAGCTGGGAGCCCTCCGGATCAATTGGCCAACCCCATTCTCGGCCAGGATCACGGAGGTGCCCCCATTCCCAAAGGTAAAACTCCCTACCAAAGAGCCTTTTGATGGAACCACTGATCAAGACGATCACCTATCCGCTTACAAACATCAGATGTACGTCCAAGCAGTAGATGATGCTACTTGGTGTAAGAACTTCCCGGGTACTCTGAAGGGAGTAGCTCAGAAGTGGTTTAACAATCTTCCCCCCAATTCAGTCAACAATTTCACTGAACTCAGTTTCTTATTTACTAGTCACTTTATTGTCAATCGGCAAGAGCAAAAAACAAGCATGCACTTGGGCAAGGTCGTCCAAAGACCAAAAGAAGCCCTTAGAAATTTTGTTAAGAGATTCAATCTAGAAGCCCTTCAAATTCAAGACCTCAATGCTGGTGTGGCCTTTGACGCCTTCATCAGGGGGTTGAGGCCAGGAAGTTTTAAGTTTGACCTTATGAAGAAGAATATCACCACTCTTGCCGAAGCCTTAAAAGAAGCCGAAGCGTTTATACACGCCACTGAAGTATGTGCTGAGGCAAAATATCCTAAGTCCAAGAAGCCTGAAGAAGTAGCTCAACCAAAGAAGAGCAACCCCAAAAAGGCTGAGACTTGGGCTATAACCTCCACAACCACTTCCTCCAGAAGAGGCAAGAGGAAAGAATCTCAATCTTCAGCTAATCCCATTGAATTTAGCAATGATCAATACTTCATTCTTATGGAGATAAAGGATCAATATGAGCTAAAGGCTCCGGCTGAAATGAAGACCCCTTACAGGAATAGGGACAAGAGCAAGTACTGTCATTTTCACAAAGACTGTGGTCATGAGACCAATGAATGTAAACATCTTAAGAGAGCATTAGAGGATTTAGCTCGAAAAGGAAAGATGAATTCATACTTACCCCAAGGGGGAAAGAAGTTTCAGAAGAGAGATGATCGTCAGAGCAAGAAAAAGGAAGGTGAAAGCACTGACGAAGATGTTGTCCTTATTTTCTCAGGAGGATTTGCTGCTGGAGGACCGACCAACAGGGGGCACAAAAACTAAATTTTGTTGACAGATCAGACAAAGGCCGAGCCATTTCCCAAGGTAGTAGTCAGTGAACAAGATTGAGTGAAGCTGAGAACCCCCCATGATGATCCCTTGGTTGTGGAGATGAAGATAGCTAACCTGAGAGTAAGAAGGATTCTAATTGACACTGGAAGTTCCACGGACATCATCAGTGCCGACTTCTTATCTCGACTAAGGTTTGATGAAAAGAACTTGGTTCCCGTCCATCACCCAATCATTGGGTTTGGGGGAGAAGTCATTCATCCTATGTGGACAGTCACGCTGCCCGTCCGAGTTGGAGAGAAGGAGGCCTCCCGGACTTTGTTCATCAAGTTCTTGGTCGTTAGAGATTTGACGGCTTATAATGTCATTCTTGGACGACCAACTCTTAATCATGTTAAGGCTGTGATAGTAACTCACTTAATGCTCATGAAGTTTGAATGTGATGGTGGTCAAATTGGCTCCTTGTATGGAGACCAGCAGATGTTTGTTTGGATGAAGCTCGTCCAGAAAGAACTTTGAAGATTGGGTCTTCTCTCTCCCCTGGGTTGAGGAACATTTTGATTAGCTTGCTCAAGGAATTTCAAGATGTATTTGCCTACTGTGTTGAAGAGATGCCTGGAATTGATCCAGAGATAGCCGTTCATCGGCTAAATGTTGAACCAAGCTTAAAGCCTGTTCGTCAGAAGAAAAGACATTTGGGACCGGCCAGGAACCAGACGGTCGACCAAGAAGTTCAAAAGTTATTGAAATCTCGCTTTATCAGAGAGACTAACTATCCAGACTGGATTGCTAATGTGGTCATGGTACCAAAGCCCAATGGCACATGGAGAATGTGTGTGGACTACACTGATCTCAACAAGGCCTGTCCTAAGGACAACTTCCCTTTGCCAAAGTTAGATCGACTGGTAGATTCCACGGCTGGCATGCTTTGTTAAGCTTTATGGACGCTTATTCAGGGTTTCACCAAATACCCATGTGGCCGGAGGACCAAGACAAGACGTCCTTCATCACAAAGAATGGGTTGTATGGCTGACTGAGGATGCCTTTTGGCCTCAGGAACGCCCCAGCCACTTTCCAAAGACTGATCAACACGATCTTCCAGCCACAATTAGGGAGGAACATGGAGGCATACATAGATGACATGATTGTGAAAAGTCAGCAGGAACAAGACCATGTTGGTGATTTGAGAGAAACCTTTGAAACTCTCAGGAAATACAAGCTGAAATTGAACCCCAAAAATTGTGTTTTTGGTGTGTTGGCGGGGAAGTTTTCAGGCTTCTTAGTAGATCAGAGGGGAATAGAAGCATACCCTGAAAAGATCTAAGCTATTCTAGACATGACGTCTCCGTCAAAAATCAAGGAAGTACAGCGCCTGACGAGTTGCTTAGCTGCCCTTGGACGATTTTTGTCTAAGTCAGGAGATAAGTGTCATCATTTTTTCGCTACTATCAAGAAGAAAGCCAAGTTTGAGTGGACAGCAGAAGCTGAGCAAGCACTTCAGCAAGTCAAAGATCACCTTCGTCAGTTGCCTAGGTTGGTTAGCCCAGCCGAGGGGGAAAAACTGTTTGTATACTTGGCTGTGTCCTTTCAGGCCGTGAGTGATGTTCTACTGGCTGAAAGAGAGTCCGTGCAAATCCCAATATACTTCGTGAGTCATGTGCTCAAGGACGCAGAATGTAGGTACACTCCGATCGAGAATTTTAGGCTGGCACTCGTTATGGCCAGTAGAAAGTTGAGGCCTTACTTCTTGGCTCACAGTATACTAGTCTACACTGACCAACCTCTGAAGTAAGTCTTACAAAAGATGGAAGCCGCTGGACGAATGCTGAAGTGGGTTATTGAAGTAAACATGTTTGACATATCCTTTGAACCAAGGAAAGCTATTAAGGGGCAAGCTTTGGCATATTTTATAGTTGAGCTCACCCGACCAACTATAGAACCAATATCTGATCCAGCCGAAGGAAGGAAGCATTGGACGCTCATGGTAGATGGATCATCCACTGTCAATGGATGTGGGGCAGGAATCATTTGTCAATCTCCACAGGGAGATAAATTTGAATATGCACTAAGGTTCCAATTCCAAGCGTCCAATAACGAAGCGGAATATGAAGCACTTCTGGCTGGGATCAAGATGTGTAAGGCAGCTGGGGCTTTAGAGATTGAGGCCAAATCGGACTATCTCTTAGTCGTTAGTCAAGTCAATGGAGATTTTGAATGTAAAGAAGCATCAATGAGCAAATATATGCGTCTGATCAAGGATGAGATTGAGCCCTTAAAACAATTTGTTCTCGACCAAGTCCCAAGGTCAGAAAATCATCAAGTAGATGCTCTCTCAAAATTGGCCAGCTTAGTTGAATTTGATGCACCAAGAACAGTGTTTTGGGAGGTTAAATAAAAAAAGAGTATTGACCAAGAGCAGGTCCTGTTTCTTAGCCGAGGGGCAGTTTGGATGGATTCTATCATAGAATTCAAGAAGACAGGACGACTACCTTCAGATCCTGTAGAGGCTAACTACGTAAAAGCCCGAGACAAGTGGTTTGAGTTGTGGGATGAAACCCTCTACAAGAAGTCATTCAATCGTCCTCTTCTCAAGTGTATCACCAGGGAAGATGGACTAGAAGTACTGAAGGAACTCCATGAAGGAGCTTGTGCATCCCACATTGGGTGAAGAGCATTGGGGGGACAAGCTTTAAGGACTGGGTATTACTGGCCTACCTTAAAGGAAGATGCTCTTGCTTATGCAAAGAAGTGCGACAGTTGTTAGAAACATGGAAATCTACATCAGAAGCCGTCCAATTACTTAACTCCTATTTTGTTCCCACTTCCTTTCGCCAAATGGGGCATGGATATTCTAGGACCCTTCCCTGTGGTCGTTGGGCAAAAGAAGTTTGTAATCGTAGCTGTGGATTACTTCACTAAATGGATAGAGGCTGAAGCCATGCGGGGTATAACAACGAATGATGTCAAGGGCTTTATTTGGAAGAACATTATAACTCGGTTTGGCATGCCGCAATCCATCGTCTTTGATAATGGTCCACAGTTTGAAACGCCTAAGCTGAAAGATTGGTTAGCAGAAAGGGAAATCAAAGCTCACTTTGCTGCTGTCGCCCACCCACAAGCCAATGGGCAAGTAGAATCGTTCAACAAAATCCTATCAAATGGCATCAAAAGAAAGCTGGACAATGCCAAGGGTGGGTTGAAGAACTACAACTGGTGTTATGATCTATTAGAATCACGGCCAAAAACTCTACAGGAGAGACACCTTTCATGTTGGTCTATGGTACTGAAGCCGTCTTGCCCATTGAGATTGAAGAACCCACCTTGAGAGTCATGCTGTACACAGAAGAAGCCAACTGGGCTGCCTTGCGCACGGCCTTGGACCAAGTACCAGAGGTCAGGGGCAACGCTTTGCTAAGAATGCAATTGTACAAGTTGCGAATGGCTCGGGACTTTAACAAGAGAGTTGCTAGACAACCACTCAAGGTAGGGGATTTGGTTCTAAGGAAGATGGAGGTTATTGGGCGAGCTAAGGAGCTGGGTAAACTGACACCAAACTGGGAAGGACCCTATCTCATCATCCAACAAGTGCGAAGCGGAACCTTTCGTCTTCAAGACATGGATGGACGACTAATACAACGCACTTGGAACTCGGATACATTGAAGAAGTACCACGTTTGACTCAGACAAAGAATTTGAAAGTAGTTTGTAATCCCAAACAAGTGCCACGACACAAAAAAGAGAATTAGAAATGTAAACATTTATCTTGACACTTAGTCAAGCAAAATTCATATCATACAATTTCTACTTTCTCCCTATATTGTTTCTTTATTTTTTACTAACACTAGAGGAAAAAAGCCCAAGGGCTGCGGTCAAAAGGGGCCCAAGGGCTGCGTTTTTTGACCGCAGCCATTGGACTAGCAGCCCTTGGCATTTAGGAAGGACTGCGGTTTTTAACCGCAACCCTTAACCGTTAAGGGTTGCGGTCAAGGCAAAAACCGCAGCCCTTGGTGGGTTAAGGGTGCGGCTAAGGGCCAAAACCGCAGCCCTTGGTGAGTTAAGGGCCGCGGTTTTGTCCCTTAACCGCAGCCCTTAACCCCACCAAGGGTCAGCGGTTTTTGCTAGAACCGCAGCCCTTGTGATTTTTTTTTTTTGCATTTTTTTGTCCTAAATGTTCCCAAACAATTATATATATATATATATATATATATATATATATATATATATATATATATATATATATATATATATATATATATATATATATATATATATATATATATATATATATTAGTATTATAAATTATGTTTTTTTACACAAATATAGAGAAAACAATAACTGAATTACATTAGTTTGAGGCTGCCCTCAAGTGTTCGAATTGCAATATATGAGCAGGATCACAAACTAGCATTACAACAACTCCACCAAGACTAGCATCCGGATCCCTCGAAAGCAACTTCTCTGGAGATGATAGAACCCGGGCAAATAAAACCAAAATCGCTATAATTTGGAGGTGAACCCGGGGGGTGTAGCGGGGGCAAGCAGGGGGTGCTGCCGGGCATGGGGGGTTGGGGGGTGTAGCGAGGGGGCAAGGCAACGGGGGTGTTGGGCTGGTGTGGGGTGTAGTAAGGGGGCAGCAGGGGGAGCAGGGGGTGCTGGGGTGGGGGTGCTTCGCTGGGCGGTGGGAGGCTGGGGGTGTAGCAGGGGGCAGGGGTGCGGGGGCGACGGGGGTGTTGGGCTGGGGGTAGGAGGGGGGCAGCAGGGGGAGCAGGGGGTGCTTGGGGTGGGGGTCTTCTTTGGGGCGTGGGGGGCCAGGGGTGTAGCAGGGGTCTTTGGGCGGCAGGGGGTGTCAGGTGGGGGCGTAGCAAGGGGGGGCAGCAGGGGGCAGGGCTTAAAACGATGACTAAATGATAGAACTTTGGCTTAAAATGAATAGCGTGAATGTTGTAGCATGAAACTTTTGATACACAAAAAGTAAACAGAGAAAAAGAAAAGAAGAAAAAGAATAGACTAAAGGTCATGATGTCAATTTGACAATATCAGATAATAATTGTAATACTTTGGTATTCAACAAGTAAAGTGTAGCTAAAACAACAAATTCATTTCAATGTTCTGTCTAATAGAACTTATAAACATCCAACCTATAAAGTAATAGGCAAAAGAAGAAAAAAAATCATGACGATTACTGAAGAATGATGGAGAAATGTAATGTGTAAAAAATATATCAATATGCAGCTAATCTTTTTTTCTTGAAAGCTAATTATTTATAGTATATTTCAAACATACCCAACTTTTTTTGCATTTTTAGTCCAAAATGATCCCCAAACAGTTATATATATATATAAATATCATTTTCCATTACAAATTATGTTTTTTATACAAATATAAGAAAGTTACAAAAATATAGATGCTAAAATATTGGGGTTGGGGGTGGGAAGGGGTGTGCAGAGGCCGGGGGGCCTGTGCGGGGAGGGGGAGTGCAACAGGGGGAGGGTGGCGGGGTGGGGAGGCTGGGCGGGGGAGTGCAACGGGGGGCAGCATATAGCAATGGGGGGAGGGCTGGGGGAGTGCAAAGGGTGTGCAGGGGGAAGTGCGGCAGGGGGAGTGCGAGGGCGGGGGGGGCGGGCGGCGGGGGGAAGGTCAAGGCGGGGGTTACTATATGCGTAAGAATCTAATATATCATGGTCATCGATCATTCTAGTGGCCCATTTGTTAGTTGTGAATTCGAACATGATACTAGCTAGAATCGATTGGTTCGGACAAATTACGACTAAGCATCATATAGAAGAGGATTCCATCAGCTACATACATGAGGGATGCATCTTCAAGTATGAAAATGATATGATAATTTAAGTCTAACGTTCAGATTTCTAATGAAAATAATAGCACGCATGCATGCTTATTATCATAAATTTACAACTATTTTAGGCACTACTATATACCTTTACTCTTTTTGTCCATAATTAATTGTTATGCTGTTCTAATCTCCCATAACTGAGTTTTTTTACATGATTAAACAAAAAAAAATGTTCTCTACTTACCCCAAATGTAGTTGAAAATGAATCAACAAACTTAGATGATTATAATAGTTTGTCAAATTACATTTGATGACACTAAATGCATAAGATTACATTATACCATCATGTTTTTGCATGAATCAAGAGACAAAAAACCATGAAAACATCCACTTAATTGCTTATTAGGCCAACAAATCACACAAATATCAAGCCGTAACCACTTCATTATCCATGGATCAAGCAATTGAAGTCCTAAATTAACCACTTAGATGCATAGTAGGCCAAGAAATCCCACAAAAATCATTAACTAACTAATATTCACCAACTTTATTCATGAAACAATCAATCAATGCCAAAAAGATTCAATAAAACCAACACCATGATCCCAAAGGGGCTACAATGCCCATACTAATTCCTCGAACAATCATCTTCAACTAAGGGGAAAAGGGGGATAAATAAGGTTCATCCTCGAACAATCAACTTCGGATAGGATGGTTCTAATTTCTAAAACATAATCGGAAAAAGAATTCTAAGATAAGTTAATAGAAGGGGGATAAATAGAAGGATGAGATGGTCCGAGATTGAGTACCGATCGAGTCTTATCCTTGGCAATAACGTCAACAAATGCAAGCATCTTTAAGCATCTGATGAAAAAATTCATAAAAGGGAAGAGAAAAATGAGAGGAACAATTAGGTATTTCATGGAACTAAAAAAAGGAAGAATCAATTAACAAATTGACGAACACCTTTAACAAAACAGATAAAATCAAGGTAGGGAACTAACCAGAGGACCCAAAAAGGCCTGCTGGGCAGGATAAGCTTGAACTTCTGCACCATAGTGATAAGTCATATTGCTCAATATGCTCCAGTGGATGGTGTGCAAAAGTGGTGCTAAGTGTTGAAGCAATCTCCAAAAGTGAGTGCAGGATATAGAAAATCACATGTTTGCTTGACTATGTGCCACTTACAAATCAATTCCCTGATAAGCAGGCCATCTAGTTGTAGTTAAATATGAAAAGGAATGTAGAATTTATAGATATTTCTAGACATTGGTATTTAGTTTAAGAAACTCATATGAAATATAGGTAAAAATCATCTAAATAGAAGATCATTTAATAAGCAAAAAAAGAGTGAAATAATAACCAATGCATGAAGAAACAAAGGCCTAAGCTAAAGAGTAAGTCTAGAAATAGATAAATTTGCATATTCAAGGCAGTTGAAGAGTTTATCGCCTTTCCTTGAAAATTTAAGAGATAATCATCTGAACTACATACCTCAAAAACTGTAGTCACTCAAATTTTATCCATATATATTGTACTCAAACTTAGAAGAGATGACAAAATCACATGGATTCTTAATTTTACAAAGATTTCCATTGCATATGTGCAAGGAAAGCTCTATAATTTCATAAACATGTACCACTTGAAAATACAATCAAACCATGATAGACATTCGTGCGAGATATGACTTATCAATTTAGCTTAAGCAAGCGGTCAATGAATCCTAATTATAGTAAACTCGGTAAGTATTAAGACTCTTAGGACCCCGATGGTGCATTTTATAGCATGATATGAGATTCGAGCACGGGATTTCTATTACATCATCTCCGGTATATAAATGGGGCCAAAGGGAACACAAAAAAGTTAGGGTCGTTCTATCCTCGTTCTCTCACTTGAATATTTGAATGCTTATTGAAGACAATTTTCATGAACAATCAAAGAAAAGACATATATAGTATCAGAGCCAAAAGCGAGTCTTCCAATATTAGTTTGCTCAATTTCAAAACACACTTACAAAATGAGGAGTGATCTAAACTCTCCTCATTTTTTATTTAGCCTTCTACGTGAATAGAACAACAAAGAAATCCCGCACTATAAGCACCGGTAGTTGTTCGATGATAGGGCCACAAACAAACTATGATCTTTGCCGAGTCTTCACATTTAGCATACACAAATGAATTTCGGGATATAATTTCCACTTGGGGACAACTTAAATATTGAGCTTTAAACACGAGTATAACTTTAAGCATCTCATTTTAATTATAAAAAAAGGTGTGCAAATGAAAAGAACGAGCTCACGATGCTAGAATAAATCCTCAAGCGTGAAGAATCCTCCAAGCCACTAATAATGCAACATTCATGAAAAATGCTAAACATCATTGCAATCAAATTAAAACTGAGATTCAAATTTCAGCTAAATAACTAAACAAACAACAACCAACAACCAACAACCAACAACAACAAACAACAACAACAACCAACAACAACAACAACCAACAACAACCACCAACAAATAACAAAAAACATCTCACAGAACAGGACGGAAAGTACCTCTGGTGCTTCAGGAACACCGGCGTACGACGGTACACGAGCAGGGACGGAAACGCCGGCAGAATACGGTAGCCTTCCCGAACACCAAATCTAGGCTTGTGTCCTTCAAATCGTGATCCACCACTTGTGATTTACAGACAAATAACCAAGTCAGAAATATAAACAAAGAAACTTAAACATCAGATATGTAAAGCAAACTCCCTCTGTTAGAAACTCAATTGAAGTCCGAATCAGTACTATAAATTTGGGCCACTAAACCATTTTAACAAAAGAATATCTACTAACCAAGATTCTAAGCCTCATTGAAACCCTTCAAAAAATGAAATAAAAACTGACAAAAGCTAAAACATTTCAAAATGGAATTTACAAACATGTATTACAAGAGGAAACTTAAGAGAAACACAAAGTTTCCAACTGTTATAACTTATCACACCAAAACAACCACTTTTTATACTCCTTCTAAACCTCCTCCTATTTTCCCCCAAGTTATTCCCAATTTCCCATATTATAAGCTATAACAGTTAGGAATTGGAAGAGCTCGAAACTCAGCGACATTATGACGACAATTCGTTCATTCGTCTCAAAATCATATTCGTGCATTCAAGTCTTGTGATTCAAAAGTTATCAGCTTTAAACACTATTGTAATATCACAACATAGTCATATACTGATCATCTAGCAAAAATAATTCTAAGACAATTTTGAAAATGCTGTTCTCACATCATAACACAACGCAATACTTGAAAAATTAAAAATCAAAGCTTTGTCCACCAAAATCAAGCAAGGGCTCAAGACCATGTACAATTGTACATAAACTATAACCACCAATTTACAAAACCTTTTAAAAGCAATTTCATGGAAGATTTTACAAAGCAAGTAAGCAACCAATTAAGAAAATTGCAACTTTCAGCTTAAAAAATGAGATAGCACAGCAACCCTCATCAGCCACAAACCACATTGGCAAAACCCAATTCATCTTGTCATATTCCCATGAAAAAGATTCAATTTTTCTCTCATTTGAGTAAGAAAAATCAGTCTTATTTCATATAAAATTGCACAAAAACAGGGGAAATTTCATATGAATAGAATAATAACCTGTAAACAATTAAAATTTCAAAACTTCACCAAAAAAGTTTAAAGAGAATACCTTGGAATAGGTACTTGCAGATCTCACGCCGGTTCTTCTCCAGGATGATCTATTCAAAAATGTCCCAAAATTGTTAGTAAAATTTCAAAGAGTAAAATTGTTAAAAAATCTAAATAAAAAAAGAGAATTAAAAACAAATTAACATATTAAAGAGTAAGAAATAGATTGAGATTATACCATGATTAAAGGAAGAAGAAGGGTGCTCTGAGTATCGATGAGATGGTAAAATCGCAAGAGATTATCAAGGGCACCGGAAAATGAAGTCATGGAGGAAAGCGAAAGTGACAGATTTGAAGGAGATCTACGCGGTGTGAAAGATGATTTGGGCGAATTTAAAGAAACCCTAACTCATCAATTTATGGGGCGTCGTGAATTTAAAGAAACCCTACGACTACGACCGATCCTTCGATTTCTGGGGACGAAGATGGTGATTCATCGGTTAATTCTCCGGTGAGCGAACGACAGAGGTGCCGGTGAGTAGAGCTGCGAAGAGTGAGGGAAAAATAGGGGACTGGACAGAGAGGGGGGGGAGTTAGGGTTATGGTGTGTAAGTGAAACTTTATTTGGCGTCCAGCGGGAAACTTCATTTGGCGTGTAAGTGATACTAAGGCCTGCGGTTTTAATATGGACCGCAGCCCTTCACTAAAGGGCTGCGGTTAGCCCAAAAACCGCAGCCCTTTATTAATAAAGGGATGCGGTTTTGGGCTAACCGCAACCCTTCACTATTAAGGGCTGCGTTTTGTAATAAACCGCAGCCCTTGCACTGCAGCCCTTGCGTTTTTTTTCCACTAGTGTAAGTTGTTCGCTTTGGGGGCATTTTTACCACCAGTTCGTCTAGTGGTCTAAAAGCGACATTAACTTAGCCAAAATTACACAGAACAATAAAACGTCCAAAGATAAACAATGGACATCACAACAGGGAAAGACCATTTCTCTGACGCACATTGCTTCCTCAAAGAGACCGGCCAAAGTGTGATAAACCTAAAAGGTATACCACACATCTGGTTAACCAAATGATGATAGTCTCTAGTAAGAGAAACATCATGGTCCCTAAAAGGAAGCCGACCAGAAATAAGCAACCTTAGTAAGGGAATCTTACTTTCAAATGCAAGGTCAGCTAAGTAGTAAAGACCCTAGTAAGGGCTCACTACTTCAAGACGAGCATTGCTTCCTCAAGGAAGCCGGCCAAAACATAGTTCGTCCATAACACATCAATATATATATTGCATACAAGTATCTAAGCTCGTCCTAAACTAAAGAGTTTTTGGCTTGGCCATTGTCGGCCGCTCTCCTTCTTGGTGCATATCTCGTCCAGAATACAAGGACGATCTAAGCCCAAAAAGGGGGGGAAACAGCTAAACCCTTGGAACTTTTAGGACGAGTCTAGTTTGAGAGACGAGCCACAACTATACTTGGCTTCTTTGAGGAAAGTCTGAAGATCGTCCAAAGACAAGGATGAGACTCACTCTTTCCTTAACTAAGCTTGAAGGCTGTCCGAAAATCAGGACGAGACACAATTATACTTAGCTCCTTCAAGGGAAGTGAGAAGATCGTCCAAAGACAAGGACGAGGCTCACCCTTTCCAATTAGCGGAATGTTTGAAGATCGTCCAAAGATAAGGACATGATGCATCTATTGCTTACTTAAGTTGCAAAGACGTCCAAGAAGAGATGGATGAGTCTCAGTTGATGAAAATTTAAGTGTAATAAAAGAAAGGACGAACATTGGCAAAAAGTCATTTCATTATATATCCGTCAAAAGAGGTTTACAACTTAGTCTAAGACAAAAAGAAGAGACTAAGCTACAACGGCGAACAAGCCAAGAAACTTAGAAGAATAAACCAAAAACTAGGTACTTCATTCTGCAGGTGTTTCTTGGTCGTCCTCAGGAGACTCTTCCTCGTCAGCAACCTCTTCATCTGAGGAGTCCAGGAATTCAGGAGGCTCTTGAGCAGTCATCATTGCACGGTGGACGCTCTCCTGAAATTCCAGACGGCGTATAAAGCTAGGAACTTCATGAGGCTCCGCCAGCATCTCAAAGGCCTTGACGGCCAAGTCCTTGGACGTCTCAATGACCTGATTAAGGCCTTCCTTAGCGTCATTAAAAGCCTGGGCCGCTTCCTTTTTCAGACGAGCATTCTTCGCCCTTAGAAGGATATTTTCCGTCCTCAGTTGAACAGCGGCCAAAAGAGCAGTATCTCTCTCGCCCTTCAACTCTGTTGAGACAGTGTCCAAGGCCAGCTTCAACTGATCCTTCTCCTTGAACATCTCATTGATGGTGATGAGGTATTTTTGATTGCTAGCCTCCATTGTGGCCGATCATTTTTCCCAAGCCTCCCTTAATTGACGGTGAAGAGTCTCCGCCATCTCAATGTCATGAATGGCCTTGTCACCGACCGTTGTAGCTTGATGGACGAGATGCTTATTTTCCTTCCTAAGCTCTCTCGCCCACTCCTCAGTTAAAATACTGCGAGCAAGAAGTTGAAATAACAAAGATCAAGCAAGTCAGTAGACGAGTTGCAAAATAAATAGAAATTTGAACAAGTACAAAAATAAAGACGGCAACAAAATGTACCTCAGCAGCAAGTTGTGACATGTAGCCCACATGCCCAGCTGATGCTCCCCTCAAGCCCTTTATATAGGACTCAAGGTAGCATTTGAATAGCTCCTGCTTGAGCCGATCTCGCTCAGCCTTTGACATTTTGACAAAGGCAGCAGAAGACTCCTCGTCTGAGTCCACTGTAGGAGCAGCCGAGGTTGAAGCATGTCCTTTGCCCTTATATGAAAGAGGGGGGTGTCAGTTCTCTTGATAGGGATGACTACTGCTTGTCAGTTGGACGGACTTATTGAACGTCCACCGACTCGCAGCGTCCTAACTATGTTAGGATAATACGACTCACCAGTCATGCATCTTCGAGGGCTTGCCCCATGAGGTAAGGAAGCCAGGACGATTGCAGATGCTGCGCCATGCTCCGTCCACTATCCCTGGAACTTTGGACACATAGTGTATTTGGGTGAAGGCCGGGAGAGAAAGGGCCAGGCCGCGCAACTCGCAGACGGCTATGAAGGTTATGATGTTGTACCAAGCATTTAGTGCCAGTTGGTTATGGCCGATATTGTAGTGCCTTAGCACTTGCTCGATAAACTCGTGAAGAGGAAATCGTAACCCCGCGTCCAAGGCTAGCTTGTAGACGACGAAGTGGTTCTTGGGAGCGCTCAAAATTGTAGCCTCCTTATTGGGAATGACAAAAGAAAAGCCCGGCATGGGCATAATAGTGGATAAGTAGCTGGGATCAGGCCCTATTTTTTCTAACCACTTACGATTGACTAAGATAAAAGCAGAGTCAGAAAGGGGACCTAAGCGTCTCCTAGTTTCAGACGAAGTAGTGGAGGGATCGTCCGATTCTTCAGTGGTGCCGGAATCACCCTCGTTATTACCTTCGCCGGCTTCTTCCATATCGATATCCCTACCAGACGGACTGGCCTCAGGGTTTATTTCAAGATTTTCTCCAACATTGTTATCAGGGGAAGTAGGCCCGGCCAAAGGCTGAGCACTTTGGGTCTCCGTCGTCTCATCCAGAACTCGTCCAGTAGATTCCTCCATTTCAGAGCTATAGGACGGGAGAATTATTCTTCGTCTTAGACGGGCTGTTTGCTTGACGCGCGCCAGATTACCTTGCACATGTAAAGACTGGGTCGTCTGACTTTGCTGGCCAAAACCATAGAAAAAAATATATTCGGCCATAATAGGCCCAACTCTAGAATGTGCCGAAGAAGAAGTACTATCGGTTCTAGGGTCAAGGCTAACTCTTGACCGGCCAGGATTATTTGACGAAGAAGAGGAATCCATTTTATTGATTTTTTAAGAAAAAATAAAGAATAAAGGAGAACAAAAAAGAACGAAAAGATACATGACGAAATGTAATATCCTGAAAATTTAAACATGCTTAATTAGCTAACTAATTATTGGTTTACTAATTATGTTATCAATGAAGTTCTAATTAAACTATTATAAGCTATTAAGGTATGATTTTTCTAAAATAAAAAGAGAAGAATGGAATTTTTATTAAGTAGTTATGAATTATAATTAGCTTAACAAGTAAGTAATTAAAAATCACAATATGCATAACGTCTCTTTTAATATGAATTATCCAAAGTGAAATTATGTTAGTATAATAATAATAATAATAATAATAATAATAATAATAATAATAATAATAATAATAATAATAATAATAATAATAATAATAATAATAATAATAATAATAATAATAATAATAATAATAATAATAATAATAATAATAATAATAATAATAATAATAATAATAATAATAATAATAGAAGCAAAAGAAAAGAAGAATAGGTAATTGAAGGAAGTGGAAAAATTGAATTGGTTTTCTTTCCCTCCATTCTCCTTCCTCCTTCCTTCTTCAACTTTCCTTCTTTCCCTTACATGGCAAACCAAGTTATTTCAAAATTTTCTTCCCAACAACCGTTAAATGGCTGCCACAACAAGAGAACAATTGAAATACAAATTCTCTTCAAGCTCCATAGTTATCTTCAAGACATGGTTTTCAAGCTGTATAGGAACTCCTCAATGGCTATAAATAGCCATGGTTACTCACCAAGAACACCATCACCAACAACTTTCATCCTTTCATCTCACTTTACCACCACCTAAGAACTAAACAAATTTTTCAGTCAACAACTCGCCGGAAAACACGACTCAAAGAAACCCAAAAAGAAAACCCAATTCTCTCTCTCTCCTCTGTTTCGGGTTTCAAACACCACCACCACCGGCTGCCGCCGACCACCAGCGCATCACCAGTGCACCACCTGCACATGCAGCTGCGCCACCTGCCTTCATCCACCGCCGGCAACCTGCCGCTGCAGCTCGTGGCCCTGCTTCCTTTCTTCCTTTTTCTCGTGCCGCCTTCGCTTGCTTCTTTGCTCGGCTCGCCCGGAGCACCACCCCTCGAACCAATCGCTCGCGTCGCCGCCTACGCCGCTTCTCACTGCCGTCCATCGTCGCCGTTCGCCGGAGCTCAGCTCCACTCCTCTGCTCCTCGCTGCTCTTAGTAGCAGAGGTATAAATTCCCTCTTGTTTCTTCATTTTATTTTCCTTTGGATTTCAGATTTTAAAGTTCACAAATACAAGCCCAATTACACCCTTTGATGATTAGTTTAAGTTTGGGCCTAAAGAAAACTGATTCACTTAGTTTAACAAACTTGGTTAATTTGTTGGGATAAAAAGATGCTTGAACTTATTCTATGGACTGATTTGGTTAGTTTAATTAAACCACTTAACTTGACTCCTAAAAACTATTATTGGGTTATATTTCATGATTACTAAACTAATTGAGTTGTTTAGAAGTAATTAAAAATCCAATAAGCTTGTTATTTATAATATGAGTTTAATTTATTATTACTTCCACTAATACTTAATATAACAAGATAACTTGACTTACGAGTTTTATGAGATTAAATAATGTTATAATAATATTAATAGTTATATTATAGCTATAAATTTAATTAGTTTAATGATAGACGATTAATGGATAGTTAACTATGAACTCTTATAATATGTGTAATTGTAAGTATAGTGTTTCGATAATTCTAAAAGTATAACTAAAGGAGTTATTCCACCTAATTAGTTGTTTAAGAGTCACCTTAAGAAGTTATTAACGACTAAGATAATAACGACTTTAATGAGGCCTTTACGATGTTATAAGGAACGTTATGACGTTAATAAGCGCCAGCTAATATTTAGGCTTAAAAGCTAAATAACGAAACGTTCATTAATAAAACTATTCTTGAATAGATTAAAGAAGATAAAGGATATTACAAGCCACCCCCGGCTATCAAAGTTGGTAAGCAGGAATTCAGGTAACGTCTACTGCTAACACCCGCATTCCCCTTCTAAGTATGTTTTTATAATAATGCTTACGTTATTCTTTTGTATATGGATTGCGGGATATGGAATGTTTTGTGATAAATGTGATGATATGAAATAATGTTATGAAATAATGACGTTATGGAAGCAAGACGATGTTTTGTTATGGATGCAAAGAAAAGAATATGATATATCATGGTGATTATGAATACACCTAAAAGTTATGAAACATGATAAATTCAAGTAAAAGATCGGTTCTTGGCAGTATTCTGTTATCCTGGGTCGTGCACGTACCTTCTGGCCGGTTCCCCACCTTCCGTTTATAAGGGCTAATGTCATCGGGTGGCACCGCATTACTATACTTTGGGCACTAACGCCACCTTCCGTTTGTGAGGGCTTTCGTCCTCGGGTGGCTGCCTTCGTTTACGATGATGTTATGTTCTGGGGAGACGTCCCTTCCGTTGTACTAGCCAAGTTACCAAAGTAAAAGATATATGATGATGAACATGACAAAGAGTGATGATAATGTTTTAAGATTATGATTTAAAGGCTATGTTTACGAAATGGTTTTACCATTTCTCTTCTCCCTATTTGCAACTAAAATAAATTGAAATGCTTTTACGATGTTAGGGTAGTATGTTACTGAGCCTCGGCTCATGATGTTTTGTTTTATGTTTTAGGTATTGAAGAACAGTTACAGTATGGCTATTATAAAGAGATGTGTTGAGGAGACTATGTATGATTCTATAAGGTTTAGAATATATTGTATGATAGATGAACAAGTATTGCTTTATGATGAGCATATGTATAGATGAATTATCATTTTAGACTATTATATTATAAGTGGGCCCATAACCCACAGGCTTAAGCTATGATTCCGCTGACGATTAAGGTTATGTATTTTTGGGGCGTTACACGAAATGCTTAGACGATTCGGTGAAGAAAACGGAAACTGGACGACCTCACTCTCTCTCTAGAAAACAAGAAAATATGCAGAGCCTCTCTCTCAAGAAAATTTCTCTCAAGGTGTGAAATGATTTAATGAGGACAAAAGAAGCATATATATAGGGGGGTGAAAAACCTGCTGAGCCGGTTAAAAAGTTGACTAGTAATCATTAAACCGGTTAAATATGACCGGTAAGGCCTAAAAAATAGCGCGTCTTTGCTTCTTTTTGAAATTGAGTTAACTTCCTCAGGTAAAAGGGCATTAACCGTCTTAGGGGCCAACAGTAAAAACCCTTTTAGGGGAAAATGTTGTAGCCTAAAATATCAACGGCTCTCTTTCAGACACATGGATCCATCAGGACCATACACGTATCCCATCAGAGGAAGTAAAGAAAGGAGGTTTAACCATTGGGTTATACCCAGAGGGGTGTAAATGCTCACCTTTTGGCCCAAATGTTATTTAGAGCTCAAATCCCTATAATGGCTGTAGGTGATTGGTTGATGGTCCATCCCCAATCATACCCTACCAAGTGTCATGATTTGATTGTATAGCCAATCAGGTACCCCTATTCTAGGGTACGGTAACCCAAAAGGGCAGCAGTCATATCACAAACACTATAAATACCCCTGAAATCAGGAGAAAGGTAATTCAATGCAAACAGTGTAAACTTACTATGTGAAAATCCTCTCTCACTTTCTCTCTCTACTTTTTCCTTCTCACTCCTTATATTTGACTTAAGCTTCGGAGGGGGAACCACCACCCAAACCTCCAGGGTGGGTCCCTTTTTGCAGGTTCGGGAACGGAGCTCAGGTTCAGATTCATCAGATTCAGACATCGTTGCACAAGTCTCCAATTGAAGAACATCTTGGGAAAATAGTTTACTTGCCAGCCAAGGAGACTAAACAAAAACTAATGATAATAATTTAGCTATCATTAATTAATAAATATAAATTAATAAATAAATAATAGTAATAATAATATTAATATAATATAATATAATAGTAACACAATTTCTCGGGAAATAAAACTTATTTGGTACTTTTAAAAACTTACTTTGTCAATCAACTTTAAATATAAAATCAATAAATAATTAATTTACGCAAATCTATGTGATTGAGACATCAACATATGAATGTGTTTTAGGCTTTTAGCACAAAAAAAACATATGATTGTAATCTACACGGCTGTACCGTTCAAAGATAGAATTGATGATGAAGAAGGGAAAAGCCGAAAAGGTATATGTAGACTGCAGTAGAAAATGCAGAAATTTCCAACTTAGCAAATTTTTTTTTAATAAGGTAAGGAGAAATCTTGACAAGTTAGAGGAAATAAAGGGGATCCCAACTTGTCAAGGGTGAGATTCGATCCCAGGACCTCCTGGAACCGAGAGGGAAGCTCTAACCACTAGGCTATCCCTCATTTCCAACTTAGCAATTTGCCATGGCTCTTGGAAATTTGACCAATTGTTTTCATTTCCATACCAACTCTAGATAAACAACTACAACTAATATTTAAGATTAGTCATCTCAAATGATTATAACTTTTATCATATATCCGATTGTATCTCTTATTAAAATATAATGCACTCTTAAATAGTTTGGATGTACAATGTTCATGATATACCCTTGAGTGAGTATAATGGATGCACTCCCAAATAGAGTATACAAATGTACAATTTTTAAGTTTTGTTTTAATGTAATTAAGGAGTAGATTTTTATAATTTATTTTTTTTGAAGTGTTGTACTTTTATTTAACTCTATTTCACTAACCTTTCTACTGTTCCCTAAATACTTTCTTTTCCTCTTTATTCTGTTACCAAATAGATTCTATAATCTATAACATTCCAAATTTTTTTTAAAGGTAAGATGAAGGGGACTCACTCGAGGGGGGATAAGGGAAAATCCTCAAATGAGTCATATGAGGTTTGATCCCTAGACCTCAGGGATATGAGGTGGGAAGCGATGCCACTACTCCACCACCTCAACCTCCTATAACATTCCAAATGCTTCTTTAATTACTTTCTTCATTTTTAATACTTGCAACGTTTCCTATTTTAAAAAGTTTTCTATTACTTGTAATGTTGACATTTTTGACAACTAGTCTTATATGCATGCGATGCGTGCGAAAACAGATAAAACTCTTCACATATAACAAAGATAGAGATACGATGATCTTAATTTTTTTTGTTTAATTAAAGTAGGTAGTTAGTCTTCTTTGTTTTTTCTTTTTCTATATTTTATATTTTGGTGTTCCCCCATGTGTTGCCATATATAAGAGAGATTTGTATTGGTTTTGTAATATTTGTTGGTAGTTGGGGGTATTTAGGTAATTAGGGGTGGGCCCCAAAGGGTCAGGAGTTCACATATAGAATAGATATGCTTCCTCCGTTCTGTTTTAAATGAAACATTGGATGAAATGACACTATTCATTGATCAATTATGACTCCAATTTATCGCTATTATATAAAGAAAAACATAGTCAAGTGGGATCTTGTTAGATTCGTCTCGACGCATACTATCAAATTATAACTTTTTTTATTTTTTTTACGTGTGCACAACTAAAGATATTAATGATTAAATAAGCGCGTTGGGTTGCGTGAAAAAGCAAACGTTTCATTTAAAACAGAACGGAGGAAGTATAATCTTTCTCTCTCTCTCCAAGCACATGGGGGTTCTAATTACATCTCTCTATCTCCTTGATTTTTGTGCATATTTCAACATCGCGAATATTAAATAAAGGATGGAGGTGTTGATTATTACTCTCTCCGTCCCATATTAATTGATACACTTTCTATTTTAATTTGTCCAACATTAATTGATATATATCCTAAAATGATATGGTCCCACCAATTTAATATTATTTCACTCTTTTTTATGGGAAACCCAATAATATTAAGATGGCAAAGTGATGATTAGACCCCTTAGGTTTGGTCAAAAGTGAGATTAGTTCCTTCAAGTTTCACTTGTGGTGATTAACTCCCATAACTTTACCCAAATGTGAGATCATACACTTATTAATATATTGAACCATTTTTTCTTTTATTAGTATATTTAACCATTTTTTCTTTGCAAAAGTATTTTTTTAAAGGAAAAATACCTGGGAAAAAAATTCATGAATCATTTATGATGATATAAAATATCTTGAATGCATAAATTATACATGTTAAGTACAAACATACATAAACAAAAAAAAACAGTTTCTTCACCGAACGTGTATCTCTTCTTCCTCATAGCCTTGCTAGATTATGCCCTATTACTAATCAATTTTCATCTTCAATGACTTCTAACTCAACTCAAACAGGTATATATCCCATTAGTATTTCTCTCTTCATACTCAAATTGTTATTCTGAAATATCGAAGTTGCTGTATAAATTATGATATGGTGGCCAAACTCTTTATAATCAATGGAATTCTTTGTTGTTGTATCTCACTTGTATTAAGTCCATATTTTATGGAATTATTGGATTTTCAGGATTGCTCATATATCTGGCATTAACACCAGTATAACAATTTGAGTATTGTAATATTAAATATGTCATTTATTTGTTCGTTCTCTAATTTAGTTTCCTTATTTTGATTCTTAGATTCTCGTCAGACCAGTGCATATTATGGTGCACGAGGGAGGGGGAAACAAAGTGTAAATCATTTGATTTTGTTATATGTAGTACTTTTAGGAGGTTTCGGATGAGCGGAAACGAAGTTCGTCGGGACAAGCTTCTTTGGAGCTGTGTTCAGGTATAATAGACTTATTTTATTCAATTAAAAGCATATGTCATTCTCATTATACGATAAATTTTCTCATTTTCTTAAAACTTTTGATAAAGTGCCCAAAACAACAAGGAGGCACGGAGTGCGGTTATTTTGTCATGCGCAACATTTTTGACGTACTCACTTTATATTCTGGCTCGGAGGATTTCGATGAAGTAAGTTTTTGTTCACTTATTATTATTCATTTCATATTTTATATATTTAACTATTTAATGCTAACTTTGGTGAATTATTTTCAGGTTGCTCGTACCTTTACCCACGATCCTTATACGGAAGATCAAATCAATGAGGTGAAAAATAAGTGGGCAAGATACTTTATTGACAATTGCATTGCGTAGGTTAGTTAATGTTAGTTTTCTTTGTTTCTCTTATCCTTACAACGACTATAATTTAGTGCAACTTGTACCAACCAACATTATCGTATTGACTTGGATTTCATGATATATATATATATATATATATATATATATATATATATATATATATATATATATATATATATATATATATATGTTGGATTCGCATGATATCTATGTTAGATTGAATCGTATTTATTTTTTGTTGAACTTGGAATTTGGATTGTGCGTGGAAGTTGGAGGAAAATTGGTTCTTATAGGATGATGGATATTGGTTGTTGGTTGTTAGATGAATTTTGGATGATGGATGGATGGTTGTTGCATATAATATTGTACAGGTTAATTCCCAATTATGGGTTTATCCAATTTACAAACGGAGCTCTGTCGAAATTTATGCAGAAAATATTATGCTTGCTGCATTATGCTTCTTGCAAGAGGAGGTTGGTGGAACATACGTAAATATAAAATAATTTTTTTAAAAAAAATCAGTATATTGAGAAAAACCGCAGCAATATACTGTATTTTTTATAATAAAAAATAGATATTGTTTGCGGTTTCGGGGAAAAACCACAGCAATATTCTTTTTTTTTTATTATAAAAATAAAGCATATTGCTGCGGTTTCTGGAAAAAACCGCAGCAATATGCTTTATTTTTATAATAAAAAAAAAGAATATTGTCTTGCGGTTTTTCCCCGAAACCACGCAGAATATGTTGTAATATTGCTGCGGTTTAAAACCGCAGCAACGGTTTAATTACCTATTGCTGCGCCGTTAATTGCTGCGCGGTCAAAACCGCCGTAATAGGCCACTTAATGACCGCAGTAATAAGCATTTATTCCACTAGTGAGTCTTTGAATCCGATGCAAAATTCAGCAGTTATCCTGCAAATTTCTAGTGTTTTCATGCTTAGCTGATGACAATTCTCTTCTTCTTCTTCTTTCTTTGTTATAATTGTGCGTAATGTTGGAATTGGAATATTACAAGCGAAATCTATAGTTTCTAATGTTGATATTTCCATGGTCGTGAAATGTAATGTTTTGATCAAAGGAAATTTAGAAATATAGCTTATAATTAGCATCAACGAAATTTAGAGTATCCAGCTTCTGGGATTAAAAAATTAAACCTAAATCACCCTTGACATTCTTCACCAAAAGATTAAACTCCACGACTCCAGTAAAAAATGTCGTACCAACCACCATTAACCAACTTTATATAATTCCAATAAAACTTTATCTTCTTCAAGTGCAGCACAATTTTTTTTTCTTTCTTCTAATTATTGACTTATACAACGACTAACTTATTAGTAGTTCATAAGCAATTTCAAAAAAATCCAGCAACCCATCAATATTTAAATTTGAATTTTACCTACTTGTGAAGCGTTGGATGATTAGGCGTATTTAAAATTGTAGCTTGAGTGTATCTGATTTCCCAAGTGAGGCAGACAAGGAAAGAGAAGAGGAGAGAGACTGTCGAAGAAAAGCTTGAGCAGACATGGAAAGATAAAAAGGAGATGGAGCTTCTAATGAAAGTTGGGGTCTTGTGGAAAGACCATGAAGAATAAGTTGTATAAAAAATATGTATAATGTGATATCTTAGTTTTAAAAAAATACTTACTATAGAGACTCTGACTAAATATTCAAATAAGTGTATAATCTCACATTTGGGTAAAGTTATGGGGGTTAATCACCATAAGTAAAACTTGAGGGACTTTTTTTTTTAAAGAGAAATTTTATTAATTGAAAGCCAAACAACATCTACAATAGATATTAAGGTATAACAAAATACGATCAAATAAGGTTAAATCAAACTCGTCTTCGATGAAACTATAATGAACTAGATCAACCAAAGTAGCGCAGACCCCTTGTATTTGCTGAGTCTTGCAGGTATTAAACTATTAATAGAACCGTCTATTATTTTGACATTGTTTGGAGAATAACGTTTTTTATCAATATTGACCGCATCCGAGTTTCTAATACCTTCATGCTGACAGTCTTGAACTTCAACCAATCAGAACAATTTCTCATACCTACAAAAAATATAAACATGACTCACAACTCCCATAGGGGAGGAAGAAACCTCCATAACAGAGACAAAAATCTCCATATATAGTAGGGTTCGAGAAACTCTCATAAAGAGAGACTAATTTATTCAACAAAATAAGAAAATAAACAAAAAACTAAAAACAAGAGGGAAAAAGGGGCACCATATGGATGAGAACATCCATGACCGCCTCTCACAATGACAGATGCAGAGGGAAGAAAAGGAGAAGAGGGGGGCAGCGAGAGAAAAAAAAGGGAAGATTAGGGTTTTTCCAAAGGGGTTTTGGTAAAACTTGAGGGGTCTAATCTCACTTTTGAGCAAGCTTAGGGGGGTTAATCACCACTTTCACGAATAATTTAAAGAAATATCACTCACATCTTGCTTCAAAAAGTTGAGGTCCCATTATCCACTAACTACAAAAAAAAAGTACCTCATTACCAAGTACCAACTACGACAATAAGATAAAGATGTCAAATAAAACTCTTAAAACTCTGTGACGTTCAAATTGTATCGATCAATATGGGATGAAGAGGGTAAGCCTATGTTCTCTCTCTACAATCTTTTTTTTCTTTCCTTCTAAAATTATGGATTCTATAAAATATTCAGCAAAAAATCAACTATCAAAACTTAAGGGTTCTCCATATGCACCACTATATTTGCTTATGATTTGCAGCCTCATTCCTTTCGTGAATAACTCAAGCACATGCACCGTAAATTATCGAGTTTAGTTTATCACTTACATGAACACATTCTCCATCTTTTGTGATGGCTTTTCTCCAATTTCTGAGTTAGTTTTCTCCCCCTTATTGGGGTCTTACTCCCTCAATCCTCATGTTTATCATGGTGGGTTTGTCTGTTTGGTGTTTTTGTGTGCTTGTTATATATAGATCTAGGGATATAAATTTGGAAGCTCTCACATCCAGATTTGTGGAAATAGTGGAGCGTTGGTTAAGAAATGTCGATTTCGAGAGCAAGTCATGTATTATCAACCTAAAGACGTTACACCAATGGAGCCCTAATGAGAAAGATGCATATACATCATACAGGAGATCGGAGATAATCAGAAGTGATGCTAATATATCTAGATTTTTTAATTCCCGTATTGTTTTTCTAGTGAGTTCATGGGATGATTGTAAGTGTCAAAAGTTCTATTATCAATGAAATCACCCCTTCCCTAATCCTCTCAAACAAAAAAAAAACTTACATGAACGCCGTTGATCTAAAAAGTACACCATCAGTTTCTTTAATAAGGAAATATAGGAAATCCAAACTCGTATTCTTGTGCATTCAAACTCATTCAATTTATTTTGATGTTGTTGTTTCTTTGCCTAGGAAGAAATTTCTTGTAGTCACTGATGAGGAGTAAGATCATGATTCACTGACACAAGCTATAAGAGAAAGAATAGATAGGCCAAATATTTAGAAACTTGTTAACCTCCAAAGATTTGTTTTGTTAGGATCAGTTGCAAACAATAGTAATATAGACAATTTTGATCTCAAAATATATAAGGTTTTATATATAATACTTATTCCTTAAGACTTTACCAAAATAGGCTAATAAAAAAAATATCATACTATGTACTTCAGAAATTCAGGATAATTGTGCGTGACCAAATAAGAAACCCACGCTTAACAAATAACAATCTCGCAACTATTTTCTTTTTGTTTTTAGAAAAAAGAAAAATTAAAAAAGGCGAATGAGAGATCATGTGCATCTCATGAGTCATAAACCTATTTTAAATTTGTGCGTAAGTAACCAACTAACCGATAAGGTGAGGATAAGGTGCCAAAATATTATGGGTTGAGTATCATGAAATGCCAAAGTCAACAAATTTTCCGAGAAAATGAAACGGAATCAATCTATATAAATATATTAAAAAGACGTTCCTAAATAAGGGATGATGTCATGTGGCACTCTCCCTAAGGGCATTTTACGTCATGTAATCCATGTCCAATAAAAAAAATTAGAAATTACATAGTATAGGCTTTGATCCCGTGACCTCAAGTTCATATACTAAACTCTTAACCATTAGACCAAGTGGTATTTAGCGCTATTTTAAAGTACAATATTAATAAATGGAAATTTTCCTTACCCGGGGCATAGCCCTGCCTAATAACTAATTTTTTTTTTTAAAATAGATGTTTTCTTTTTGGAGGAGCTTAAAACATACTCTATGAAGGTTGAAATATCATGAATATTAATATCATGTAATTTAGATTCGGAAAGAAATCGCGTCATAAGATGCATATACTAAAGTGAATTATTAAGTTTCCAAAATGAAAATACCAAAGATCCCACCTCCTGCTAACGGGTGACTCAGGATGCTAGATAAAAAACTTATTTTAATACAAAAGTCATCTAAACAAGAATTACTTTGAGAGAATAATATATAAATTTAGGTTCTTTATCCATCACCTTGGGGGCACCTCTTAGCATTTGTCTATAAAAAAATTAGAAATTTTTGCGAAAAAATTCCTTATAAATTCTTTTTTTTTGTGAAAAATTACCTAATAAAAAAATATTGTGAGAAACTACCTAATAAATTGTTTTTTGTTGTAAAAGACTACCTTGCACCGGAGTTGGGGAGTTGACTCAGATCTCCGGTGTTGTCCATGTCATGTGAGTTGCACGTGTGTTTTAATAAACCCCTACTTTTAACCTTTTTCCTTTACTTCTCCAATTTTTGCCCCCTGCTCATCATCAGAACCAGGCAAACTGTGTACTTCATCATTAGATTCATTCAAATCGTCATTTGGATAACTTAATGTTTATTTCTTCTTCTTTAACATGTTCAAATCCCTTTTGTTGGCCACTATTTCCACCCAAGCTCCTAGTTACACTTTCATTTATGTCCTCATCAACATTCTCAACAAATATATCATCATCACTCTCATCCTCATAATCTCCATCACTTAAGACTACAAAGCTATCATCCTTATCACAACCATCAACTGACCCAATATCACCATTTATTGACCCACCCTTTGTTGATCCATCCTCACCCTCACCTTCTACACCCTCACCTTCTACTATTGGATTCTCAATAGCAAACTTCTTTCATTTAGCAGATCTAGTGAGTTGAATGAATCACTTGAAGGTGGAAAAGTGGGGAAATTAGGGAAAAAAAAGGTTAAAATTAAGAGTTTATTAAAACACACATGCAACTCACATGACTTGGTCAACGTCGGAGATCTGAGTCAACTCCCCAACTCTGGTGCAAGGTAGTCTTTTACAATAAAAAATAATTTCTTAGGAAGTTTTTCACAATATTTTTTTATTAGGTAGTTTTCGCAAAAAAATGAATTTATAAGGTAATTTTTCGCAAAAAATTACGCACTTAAAAATTCTAGCTGAAGGTTGACATGATTTTTTTTTAGGAATAACGGATAAATCATTATGCTCTATATACATTTTATTATTATTATTTATTGGAAAATATAGCAGTTTCTTCCAATATAAAATTTAAAATAGAACTCCCTTATTTTAATTAATTAACATAAAAAAACCATTTGGTGGAGAAATTGCCTATCAAAAAGTTACTAAAAGTACGAAATATCCTCTTAATAAAAATTGTAAATTTAAAGTTTAGATGATAGAAATATGTTTGAAAAGTTAAATAAAAATTTCTGCCAAATTCAACTACCAGTAAAAATTGACAAAATTGTTCCGTGTGTCTAATTTAGCTGAATTTACGTGCCCATAATTTTAGGATCATTAGCCAACACAGTAACAGTTAGTGAGTTCAAAAAAGGAAACCAATGGGATAAAATTAAATTATGACCACAAGTTTTTTCCGAAAATAAAGATTTTTACACTTCACTATTGCCTATATATATTTACTCACACCCCCACCTTTGTTTTTTAACTCATCTCTCTCTTTTTTATTTTTATATGCATTGAGCTCCTTTCAAACTTTCACTTAGAAAAAGAAAAATAAAATATTAACATCTCACAACCAATAACACAAATTTTGGGGAGAAAAATATAAAGAAAAGCAAAGCAAAGCAGAGAGAAGAGAAGAAGAAAACACAAGGAAGGAGAAGAAGGAAGAAGATAATTTCATTGAAGTTGTTTTTTCTGTTTGGTAGTTGGTACTTTTGCCTCCAAAGGCTGGCGGTTTATCTATTGGTGAGTTGATATCTTCATCAAATCTTTCTCTTCTACTTCAATATGATATATAAATTCCTTAAATATGTATACTGTTTGGTTTCCCCATGCATATTGATTCATCAATAACCTAAACCACCAGAAATGTTGTTTTTGACGCGAATAAACTAATGATTCAATGTGTAAATAAGTAATATACAAACTCGAAAATTTTTAAGGGATGGAGGGAGTATAGTATTAATTAAGAATTTTTTCCATGAATAATGTCAAAGGGAGTATTAATTCCTCCAATGCGCTAAACTTGAAATTAATTCCATGGATACCGTCCACGTAGGACAAATGCGAGAATTTTTATTTTCTAAGAAAGCAAAACCGCTACTCGTAGTAGCGGTTAACTTTAAGTTAAGTCGCTAAGGTTTACGAGGCAAAATCGCTACTCTGAGTAGCGGTTTTGTATGCGTGCCTTATAGCTTGTTTTAGGGACACAATATAACCGATATTTGAAGTAGCGGTCAACTTCACATTATTGGTATTAACCGCTACTTGGAGTAGCGGTTTTATTAAAAAACCAAAATTTTGGCGCGTCGTTCCCACGTGGACGGTATCCATGGAATTAATTTCAAGTTCAACAAGATAGAGGAATTAATATCTGCCTTTTGACATTATTCATGAAAAAAATTCTATTAATTAAAGTGGCTTTTGTTTCTCTTTTGAAAGAAATTAATTTAATTAGTCTCTTTTGAAAGAAATTAATTTAGGGTCCGTTTGATTCAACTTATTTTGTCTTATTTGATCTAATCTGATCTTATCTTATTTTATTTTATCTTATCTTATCTTATAAGATAGTTTATTGTGTGTGTCTAACATCTGATTTTATCTTATCTTATATTATCTGATTTTATCTTATCTGATCTTATCTGATTTTATAAGATCTTATATAAGTTAAAATAAGTTGAACAGAACGGACCCTTAATCTCTTTCAAAGGAAAGATTATTTGATTAATTTTTACAAATTTTATCATACACCAGCATCGTACACCCGAGACTATCTTTTTACTCATTGCTCATTGAAATAATCCAAATGATAAAAATCTATAAAGAAGGAGAGTTCCATATGAGAAAAAATTAGATTTGGGTGTACCATGCACATGATACACCCGACCCCGAGTGTATGATGAGTGAACTCATTAATTTTTTTGCAATAATAGAGAACTTACTTATTTTTATTGATTTTTGTGTTTATAAGGTAGATGAAATATTCTCAATTTAGTCAATTTTTTATAACGTCTCATTTATAATAATGATCCTTTCTATAATAAGCATTTCCCCCATGATCTACCTTTTATTTTTTTATCTAGTTAATAATGATTATGTTTCTTTCTCTATTTTAGGAGGGAGAGAACGTTCCTTTTTCTTTTTTTTGGGGGAAAGAGAAAAACGACATAAAATTTACATACATAGTTTAATTTCATGTTTTGAATATGGGAAGATTTTTGCTCCTATTAGAAAATTACATTATTTTTCAAAAATATATATATAAAATAAAAGTTAAGGTAATTACATCATAGTAGGTGAAGTAGTTTTAAAAATATTCTTTAACCAAAAGGATTTAGAAACACCTTTACAATTCAAAATCATACTCTTGAAACCAACAAACAACTTTTTGACATTTGTATTCTAGTACTCGTATGCTTTACTTATCCACAAACAAATCACCATAAAAATCCATCAACGACTTTTAAAACATAAAAAAATAAACAACCAAGTAACACTTGCTTCAAATGTTGAACATTGCAATCCTTTTTATATGTTTTTTAAAACAATTTTGACCATTAATATTCATAAAAGTTTTTTTCTTTTTTCTACTTTTAGTCATTTGTATTTTACACGATCGTCGATCTGTAATGCATATATTTGACCACTAATATTTTTAATAATATATAATTAAAATTTATATGATATCATAATAATATATATGGAAATGTATCTGACAATATAACACAATTTTTTCCTTCTTTTGTACAAATTTGGAGAAAAAGGCAAAATTTGATAAGTTTGAGCTCTTGAATAGTAAATGGATAAACTTAAAAAAAGAAATAGAAAATTACTATAAAAAGTGATATTTGGAAAATACTTTTAAAAACAAATCTTATAACATGTTTATTTATTTATTAATAAAAAAGAATATGGTCATAGTCATCTTTTAGGTCAAGGCTCTTAGTTATGCCACTTGTTTTTTGTGTGATGACGACTTCCAAGTCGTTATCTATGGTAATTTTTCAGGCTTCAGCAACAGAGTGATTAGAGTCATCAGTAACCATTCTCGAACATTGACCTTTATGACCTCGCCCCACGGGAAAAATATATCCCTTTCGTGACTTTAATTAAGCACTTTTAAAAATTATTTTCTTTTAGTTGTAAAATTTATATAGTTTATAAAAGTCACGTTGTTTGTTACTTTTATTGTTGTTGTGCTCCAATTTTCAAGGAAGTTCCAATGCTAATAATTATTTTTCTGGAGTTTAAGTCGGTAGATAAGTTGTTTTTTTAATTTTGTAAGACGTAGAAATGTCATGATCATGACTTTTATGTCAATCAACAATCTCACTATTTTTCATTTTCCATAAACTTCTATTGTTCGAGCAGTAGGTGATGGCGGCCTTTCGAGTCTCCTCTCTTACAGAAGAGATCTCCAATCACTCTATTTATACAAAAAATTATACGAACCTGGTTCACATTAAATTTTGTGTGGATCTAATAGTATATCATGTGATGTATGGAAAAAGGATAGTTATGTAAAATAGTAGATATAAAAATTGAGCTACTATAAGGTGTAAAGGATGATTATATGAGAAAAAAGGTTACTATGTTAAAAGGGGTAATTTTATTATGGTGAATTAATGTAACAAAGAGTGATTGTATGAAAAATCAGTCACTATGTTAAGGCTTTATTCTGTTCAACTTATTTTAACTTATTTCAGATAAGAAAAAATAAGATTAGATAAGATAAGATAAGATAAGATAAATTCAGATAAGATAATATAAGATAAGAAAACTGTTCAGCTTATCTTCACTTATCTCAGAAAAGTTAAAATAAGATAAGTTCAGATAAAATCAAATAAGATAAAATAAGACAAAATAAGTTGAATCAAACGGACCCTAAGTGCCATGCTTATAGGTTATACTTAATTGGTGAATCGCTTATATGATAACCTCTCATTAATTCTCGGAAAATATTTTGTGATCACATCATATATGGAAATTGGAACTAATCTTTATTTAGTTAGAGTATTTAATTTATTTTCTTTTAAAATTCTATAGTTTTCTTAACTATTAAAAAAATCTGGTTTTTGGAGTTTAGGTGTTTGTTGGTGACCTACGGCGATACCACGTCAAGATTAACAATGAGGCTAAAAGCTTTTGAGTATTATTATTAATCAATGATAGTACAAAGTATCCTAATATAAGTGGAACTAGAAATAGATATCCTGAACAAAAATATGTTTACTAATCCAAATCTTATTATTATCTCTACAATGTGAAACTAGCTAATCTTATATATATGCATACTTTGCTCACTTTTGTAGGATGCAAAGTTACCCAAGAAACAGAAAAGATATTGCGCTGCTTTTCTTTTGAGAGATTCAGGTTGAAAGTTTCATTATTATATTTTTAACCAAATCTTTTGAAGAAATCAAGCAAAAATGGTAGAAGGTGGCGTAGTTAAGGTAGATAAAACAGAATTTACAGAATGCTTCAAAATAGTTGGAAAAACCCCTTACATTATGAGGCTTGCTTTTTCTGCTGGTATTGGAGGACTTCTCTTTGGTTATGACACAGGTATTACATTTTCCAAGTAATTTCAGCATAATTGTACTTTATTTTCATAATGTTTGATTTAATTTTATAGTTAAAACTCAATTTTTTATTTGGTTTATGTTGTTTGTAGGAGTTATATCTGGTGCTCTTCTTTACATTAGAGAAGATTTCAAAGAAGTTGATGACAAAACATGGTTGCAGGTATTGTTAAGGTGTTAACCCACATGTGAGCTTGTCCCACATTGAAGAAAAAGAGGGAGAGTGACTAACATATAAGTTTAATGGGCTACTCCTCCTATTGTCAATTGGTTTTAGGATGAAACCTCATCTGGGCTTGTGTGTGACCACTCTCATCTCCGATGTGGGCCTGTGTGTGCAGGTCCAATGATGAATTTGTCATGGTATCGGAGCAGGACGATCCTGGCCCATTTGTTGTTCCCACATAGGGAGGGCCCAGTAATAGTATTTGCCCTAGTAGGGGTGTTATTTCAGATGGGCTCACATGTGAAGGGGAGTGTTAAGGTGTTAACCCACATGTGAGCTCTTCCCACATTGAAGAGAGAGAGTGACTAACATATAAGCTTAATGGGCTACTCCTCCAATTGCCAATTGGTTTTAGGATGGAACCTCATCGCTTGTGTGTGGTCACTCTCTTCTCTGATGATGAATTTGTCAGGTATAGAGCTCAACTTTTGTCATAACAATAATTTGACTATATTTTCTTTATGGGTATTTGTTCTTTTTGTACAACTACATAACTTTGTACATATTTTATGTAATGCTCGTTGCTTTTCGTTTTTAACTAATTAACGGTCTGAACCTCAAAAACCAACATTGCCTTAAAAATAAAGGATTGTTAGTTGGAATGATGGTTTGTTGCGTCGTGTAGGATATACAACAACAGTTACACGAAATATGTTCTCTGATAACATTTTGTATCTTTTATCCCCTAGGAAACCATTGTAGCGATGGCAGTGGCAGGTGCGATTATAGGAGCTGGAGTTGGTGGTGTTTTGAATGACAAACTCGGAAGAAAACCAACGATGATGCTCGCTGATGTTTTGTTCCTCATTGGATCTTTAGTCATGGCTTTTTCTCCAGCTCCATGGATGATCATTGTAGGTAGGGTAGTGGTCGGATTAGGGGTTGGGATGGCGTCGATGACCTCTCCCTTGTACATATCGGAAACATCCCCTGCTAGTATCCGTGGTGCACTTGGTGCAACCAATGGCTTGCTTATTACTGGTGGACAGTTTTTATCTTACCTTGTCAACATTGGCTTCACTAAAGTATGTTATTATGTTATGTGGTTAGAAACTGATTATCTACTTCAAATTCATATGAAATATATGTATAGTTTGTACTTGGAGTGGTAACAATTTTTTGTTTGTCTTGGGATTAAAAAGGTCAAAGGAACATGGAGATGGATGCTTGGAGTAGACTGGTGTTCCGGCGGTTATCCAACTCATTCCGATGCTCACTCTCCCTGAGTCTCCTAGATGGCTTTACAGAAATGTAAGTATTATTTTTTTCATTAAACTTATTGCTTTCATTTCATTGTTTTGTGTACATTGTGTAGGGTATACAACAGACTTAGGGGGCGTTTGGTAAATGAAGGGGAAAGGGAAAGGGTTTAAGAAAGGGAAACAAGGAGAATGGAAAGCCAAACCCTTTGATTAAGAGGGTTGTTTGGTTACAATACATATTTTCTTACTCTCACAATTGCTCCACCATAAATGTTCTCCCTCCCTCTCCTAATAACCTCCACCACCACCTTGCTTGCCCGCCTCTCACAGCTTGCCGCCGCCTCACCATTTGCGCCACCTCCAACCTTGTTGCCGCCCCTCCAATTGTTCTTTCCGCCGCCCTCGCGCCTCCCTCTCTTCTCTCTTTTCCTTCTCCACCACCACAAAAGCTCATATTTGAGGTTTTAAATGTCAAATCGACCATAAAAACTTCGGATCGAAGTTTTCATGGCCAATTTGACCATTTAAAGCCATAATCAAGGATAAGTAAAGGTAATTCCGTTGTTATTATTGCTTTTCTTTCATTTTTGAGGTGGGGTTTTTCCGGTATAGGGTGGTGTTTCGGTGGCTAAGATGGGGGGTTTGGTTGTTCGTGTGGTTGTTTCGTGTCCACGTGGTGGTTTCGTTGTAGTGGGGTTGGCGGTGGTTTCGTGTTCTTTGTGGTGATTTTTTTTTGGCTTGTGGTTGTGGTGGGGTGAGGTTTCGTGGTGCTTTGGTGGTTGCATGACTGTGGTGGGGGTGGGGGTCATTTATAATTTTGTGGTGGTGGCCGGTGGGGTAAGGTTCGGCGCTTGTGGTGGTGGTGGGGTGCTTGATCGGCGGTAGTCATGGTGGTGGTGGGTTAGGCTGGGTAGTGGTTTTGTGAAATAGTGTGGTGGTTGTGGTGGCTTGATTGGTTGTTGTTTTGGCTTGATTGGTGGTCAATAATGGGTCAACATGACCATGGAGTTAGAGGAGAGAAAGGGTAAGTGAAACCCTTGGGGGGGATGGGGAATCAATGTAGAGGACTTTGGGGGTAACCAAGGGGTAAAGGGAATGATTAAATGGACAAAACAAACAACAAGTAAGGGAATTAGCTTACTTAATTCCCTTTCCCTTTCTTGTAAACCCCCAACCAAACGCCCCCTTAGTAAATTACTCTAAATTTCGTAAAAGTCAACTTTGTATAAGGTGATTTTTTATAATTTCGGATGACTACATCATGTTGAATATATGCTTTTGTGTTCTGATCCATAAAAATTTCAAACATTGAATCTAAAATCTCTGTTGATGGACAGAACAAGATATCAGAAGCAGAGGAAATTCTAGGAAGAATCTACTCACCGGAGCAAGTACAAGAAGAAATGGAGACACTGAAAACCTCGATTGAGCACGAGATAGCAGAGAGGAAGGCAGTTGGTGAGGGCAATGCATTATTTAGGGCGAAGAAGGCGTGGGAGAATATAGTGGTAAGAAGAGGACTCATTGCAGGAATCACGGTTTTAGTGACCCAACAATTTGTGGGGATCAACACCATAATGTACTATAGCCCCACAATCGTGCAGCTAGCAGGATTCGCGTCTAACAGCACTGCTTTAGCTTTGTCGTTGATCACCTCTGGGCTCAATGCGGTGGGATCTATTGTCAGCATGATGTTTGTCGATAGGTATGGAAGGCGGAGACTCATGCTTATCTCGATGGTTGCCATTATTAGTTGCTTACTAGTGTTGGCTGGCATCTTTTACGAGTCTGCTAAGGCTGCCCCTAGGATTAGCCACCTTGAATCAATCCATTTTGGTGCCAATAGCACTTGCCCTGTATATGCTTCAGCTTCCTCCCCGATTTCTTGGAGTTGTACGACTTGCCTTAAGGCCTCCAAGGCTTGCGCTTTCTGCGCCAATGGTGCTAACGAGGTATGTACGTAGTAATTATTAGACTCATAGTGTGTAAATATCATAGTTTTAATTATTTTTCAAATGTCAAATTTTCATGTTAGAAGAACAATATTGATCATGTGACTGATTTGTATTTCTTTTTCGCGGTTTTACATGTAATTTGACAGTTCCATCCTGGAGCATGCTTGGCACAAACTGGTTTTACAAAAAAATCTTGCAAAGGTGAGCATAGGACATATTTCACTGAAGGGTGTCCTAGCAAGTTTGGTTTCTTGGCAGTGGTGTTTCTTGGGTTATATATCATTACATACTCACCAGGCATGGGGACGGTGCCATGGATCCTAAACTCGGAAATATACCCTTTGAGGTATCGAGGAATTTGCAGTGGCATAGGGGCGGTGACATTATGGTCCGCGAACCTAATAGTTAGTGAGACGTTCTTGACTCTAACAGATGCCTTAGGAACAGCGGGGACTTTCCTCCTATATGCTGGTTTCTCCATAGTTGGTCTCGTTCTCATATTCTTTTTGGTGCCGGAGACTAAAGGAATGCCTATTGAAGACATTGAGAAAATGTTGGAGAAGGGTTATCGTCCAAGCATCTTTGGATCGAATAAGGAGAAGAACAAGAGCCCTGCTTAATATACAATATACATGACCATAATTGATCATAGATGTGCTTTTTTTCCCCTAATTCCTTCTCTTATTTTGTGAAGATGGATCATGGGAGGGGGATGCTTTAGCAGAGATACCATGCATTTGTTGACGCTGGTTTATATTTTCTAAACTCCCTGAAATGAAGTCAATTAGGAGAGATTATTGCTAGTTTCTCTTTTTCTTTCTTTTTTTTTTTTTTTTTTTGACAACGAGAAATCGTACATTAATTAAACGAGGAAGTACAGCCTAATGCTAATACAACCCAAACTAAAACAAACACATAAACCTAAAGGAGCCTTAAGAGCTCGTACATTCCACCTAATACAGAAATAAATAAAAACGAAACAAAAGAGCGTAGAAAGGGGTGCATCGCTGGTCAGTGCTGATGATGGTGGATGCAAACCTCGGAAGGCTGATGGAAGTGATTGATGAAGCGATTGACGATCACGATTTGGACAACGAACAACCAACGGCGAACATTGCGTCTCGCCGTATGAGCAATCCTAACGATCTGTCATCACTTGCGATTCTAAGCTCATGACCATGTGAGGAGTCACATTCCATTGTGACTCACTACTCTCGAGCGAGAGTAAGTCAGATTTCTCCATGATGAAGGAGAAACGCTGATGAGTGGGCGCGCTGTAAACCCCCAGATGCAACTGGAGTGTCGCCTGCATATTTGAAGTTTTCAAGGCAAAGACCATGAAGATCAATGCCAAGCTAAAAGGAGAGCCAAACAAGTTGAGCCCTCGAACACACCTCCGGTTTTCAAAACCGACAAATACACGTCCCAACCATGAAAGCCTATTACCACCTCGTCCTTGCTCACGAACATCCTGAGTCACCTTGTCCCTCAGCACATATTCCAAAAAACCGACATACTCAACTGTGACTACTTTGAACCACCAAGCTTGACCCAACAGACTAATACTTTTCGATGGCCACAACCAACCACCGATAACAACTTTAACAACTCGAAAACAGCGCACTCCTTTTATTCGGAGATTTAACACAATGTTTAAGAAAATACATGACTTAACTATTTGGAAACTCCAACAACCGGAGGAGGAGGGGAAGGGGAAGCCCGACATTAACAGGGGGAGGGGAAAGGGGAGCCCGACACTAATTGGGGGGAGGGGAGAGGGAAGCCCAAAACAACCACAAACCTAACAACGGGATCGTGCATACAAGACATGAGGACGGGGAGCGGGGACGGAAACCTTCAACGCAAACAAACCCACGGCGACCACACCCTAGGAACACGAACACCCGACAAGCAACTCACAAACCTAACAAACCTAAAGCACTAACCAAATAGACCCAAACAGGGGAAGCTGGACCACAATGGCGCGTACTATCAAGCGCCAAACCAACCTAAGGAAACCTAACTCCCGAAACCAACTAAAACCAACCAGGGGAAACTAGAACAACCTAAGCCACGAAACGGCCTACTGAAACCAAACAGGGGAAGGGGAATACCTATACCTCGGCGGCGGCGGCCCGAACTTCAAGCACGTCTTAGACGAACCAACCAACCACCGAACAGGGGACGGGGTGGGGACAAGGAAGGGGAAGTGGGCAGGGGAGTGACGCAAACACCAGCGGCAGGACTGGGTGGGGGAAACAGCGGGGTAGGGGTAGGGGGAACAAGGAACTACATGACCCTAAAACCAGACCCTTAAAGCGGCCCTAAAACTAAACCAGATATCAGCCGCCGGCGAGCCTAGGAAGGTATGCGGCGCTGGGGTTTTGTGTGTTTAGGGTTTGGGCGGGGGAAAACCTAGAGAGAGAGAGCGCGAGGGAAGCACTAGTTTCTCTTTTTCATGGAATGTTAAATTTGGTTATGCTAGTGCTAAGTAGAGACATTAATATTGCAAGAGCCAAGAGGGGAATGAAATGTACTTGGGTTGAAGTTCAAATAATGGGAATATTATTTTGCCAATCTCATTTGTTATCTATCTGCAGCACTTAGAAAGGGGAAATAAAGTATTCTATAAAACCATGGAGTTGCAATATATATAAAAGAAAGAAAGTAAATAAAATTTCAAATTTCATTTGATTTCAATGTCAGGCAACAATAATAGCCATCTTAGCTTGATAGTACATTGCATCTTACTCATTTAATTTTTCAAACATAAGTACATTCTATATTAATAGAAAATTCTACACATAAGTACAATCTATATTAATTGAAAGTTTTACAAAAATGTTAGCCATTGAGGAGCAAAATAACATGACCTAAAGAGGAATAAGGAACCAGGAGGAGCACTCCAACACCATTCTCCATTACAAAGTTAACAAATCGTCTTGGCTGAGACGAGTTTCAATTTATGACCCTTCTGCATTAGTTTAAGCATAAATATATTTATGCCATAAACTTATCAGCTTATTAGTATAAACTTATCAATTCATCATTTGTTTTAATTTTAATTTGTAAAAATCAGTTTTGGTTAGTAAATACTAGTTTTAATAACTTTCATATAAGAAAAACAACCAAGGATTAACATACATATAAATCAATACTAGTGTTAATAAGCAAAAATTAGTAAGTACATATAAGAAAAACAACCAAGCATTAACAAACATCATATTGTCAAAAAAAAACATCATTTTTCAATTCAGTATAAATTGGATAAAGATTTCATGGGCTAATTTAGACTATAAAAGGCAGTCCTTCCATTAAGGCTATGTTTAGAACTTTGAGGAAAATTTAATTCGTTGATGAAGATTTATGCGGTGTTGCAGCAAACATCAATTCTATATCTACGGTCAGTTGGTTCAAATTTTGTTCCACTTCAAAACTACAACATATCAAAATACCCCATCGTGGTAGGATGTTTCAAACAACAATGTGAAATAGGGCATACATAAGTGTCGTGGAGAGCATTCATTGTACACCCGGGTGTATCATACTATCCATATGCATGGTACGCCCAAAGCTTTCTTTTGCTCATTTGGAGCTCTTCCTATTTTGCGAATTTTGCTCAATTGGAGGTTTCATGAGCAATGGACAAGAAAATCGTCTTGGATGTACCATGCTCATAGACATCATAGTACACCCGGTGTATGATAAAAATTGTACATTTTGTGCTCAAATTAGAAAATATTAACCAAAAAATTCTCTCTTATACAAGTATCAAGACATTATCATTTGAAATTTTGTTAAATTCGTCATCAAACTATCAATGTTCGATAATATTTTCTCATATGTAATTAACAATATTAATAAGCAAAAGTGTGTGAGCACTCTTTTGTTATTATTTTAATAAGTAATATTAGTTATATTTCATTGATGGCTCCAATTGACAAGTAATAGTGTATTGCTATTTTTAGTGTCCAGTCATATAGAATAACGAGAATTTTAAAGAGCATATGTATACAAATTATGAACTTGTAAATTAATCCCCTCTCTTCATTTATAAGGCATGCACAATTTTTTTATATGTTAGATAAAAATCATACCATCAATGTTTTTTGGAAAATACTTTCATATTATTTGTTTTTTTGTTATCTTTACCAATGTGTATTAAGAGTTATTAGTGGTCAAAGTTCAACCACAAACATCATGCATTTTTCATGTATTTATTACTCCCTCCGTTCCATAATATAATGCTTATTTCCTTTTTGCATGGTCTCCATAATATACCTTTGACCTTCAATATCTTCAATTCCGTATTAATAAAAAATATAAAAAGTTGATATTATGAAAGTACACATTGAGGCGAACCTAACAAGATCCTACATAAGTATATTTTTTTGTATATATTAATGAGAATATTTGGTCAAAGATTTTAAAGTTTAACATCAAGAGAAACAAGCATTATATTATGGGTCTGAGAGAGTATATCATTATTGGTAATTCTTTGCCACCCAAAAGTCTTTTAGAGGATTCACTTCTAATAACTCTCTAGTTTCTTTGGTTTCCACATTTTACAATTAGAGGTAAAAGTTAGGTGTGCTGTTTGGACTTACGCCTAGTCTAACCCATTCCGAACAAAATTCGGATTTTAATTTTCCAATCCAAATCCAAACCAATTAGAGTTTGAGTCCAGACCTATCCAATCTGAATTTTCAGACACTAGATTGGATCCAATCCGAAATATCCAAAATTTTAAACTTTATTCTTTTGATGAAATAATTTAGGCATGCCCATCAAAATAAAAGTGTTTGATAATAGAAGTAATTCATATAATCCCATAAAAATTCAGTAATAACAACTAATAATTCATAAAACCCATAAATTGTATGGAAAACACTTATGCCCAATCCCAAATATACAAATATGCAATGCACAATTTATTAGCTATTCAGTTATTTTGGATTTTTGGATCCAATCACCCTCAATTCAAACCAATCCGAAAATCTAAATTTTTAAAAAAGTCAATCCGAAATCCAATCCGAACATAATGATTCAAGCTCAATCCAAATTAGTTGGACTCAATTGGATTGGATTTGATTGAATTTCGTTTTTTATCCTTATAACTTTCACCCTTATTTACAATAACGTAAAATATCTTAACACAACACAATGAGTATATGTACGATGAAAATATTCACCATAAAACATCAGAAGAATTTCAACCATCAACATTGGGGTAGTTAAGGTCTTAAGGATTTTGCATCCCTTGGTGGTCCAAGCAACATACATGATATACCATAAAGTTATCTATATGATGGCAATACGTACCAAAAATCCAAATTAAACGGAGGAGAAAAGAGGCCACTAGCTAGCTTAACATTTGCTTTTGATTTTTGTCTTTTAGTAAGGTTTGATTGATAAAAAGTACAAATGATCTCAACATCCATCAATGGAATAAAACTGAAAATAAAAAAAGGGCTAAAGAGGGTAATCACTGTCATATGGGCTTCTAAGAATCACATTTTGCCGCCCACCATGTGAACTACCCATGATCCTACTGACCCCCTCACTTTCAACAACCACTTACCCCTCTTTCTTGGCTTTTTACCCTAACCCTACCTCCCTCCAAAATAAAAGATCCTTACTTTTTTGGTGGATATGGTACGATGAATAGGGTAAATTACCAAGCGTACGTGTTTGATGATTGTTTAACCAAGAGGTCGTAGTGAAATCAAATTCAAACTATGTTTTTGTATGGGTCCCAAACTGAGACGTGTGAAATTTATATTATTCGCTTATTTGGAAAATAGATATAGAAATTTTCTTATACTTCCTCCATTTCATAATAAGTGAAACATTTACTATTTTAGAACGTTTCAAAATAAGTGAAACATACCTTAAATGGAAAAAAGAAAGTGACAAAATGACAAGGATACCCATCACAAACTTGTGTGGTTTCTTTCTCTCCCTCCTTTTAATAATGAAAAGGGTATTTTATGACTTTTGGCTTTGAAAGTGATGTTTATTAAATCTTTGTTCAATCCCACATGTTTCACTTATTATGGAACGGAGGAAGATATATTTTTAAGAAGGTGCATTTACGTACAAAGGTAAAGCTAATTCTCTAGCCGATGGATTGCTCGTAGGGAATCTATATATATATCTAAAACCCAAGACAAATAAACGCTACGCCGCCACACGTACTCCCCATCCCCCACACAATCAAATGAAACATTAAACAATAAAAATGTGTATTTCAAGACTCGAACCCATGACCTCTCATTTGATATCTCATTTGATATGCTAATGCACTAACCAACTACACTACAATACTCATGTTGGTCTTTGTGGGGGAAAAAATCATTTAAAGACAATAAGTGTTTATGCCTAGAAACTAGTCAAAAGAGTTAAGTGTGTTTAGAGAGGTTATAATCCCGAGTTGGAGGATAATCTTGAGCCTTGTCACTGGAAGTCCTGCAAAACAAGGAAAACTGGCCCGGGGGTGTTCCCGGGAAAGCCCCTCCGACGCTCAAGTCAGTTGGGATTGAGGTAGAGAGAGAAAGTGAGTAATTGTAGAGATAGATGCTTTGGTTTGGTTAGGTGAGAATTGAATACCTGCTGCATTGATTGGGCTTGCTGCTTTTATAATGTTGGGGACTTCCCAGACTGGAAACCCTATTGGGGGGCCTCCCTGTCTGCAGGAAATTTGTCTCCCTTTTATGGTAAAGTTGTTTTCTATCTAAAGAACTAATGGGCCCCTTGAGGGCATACAGATTAAATCTTTTGGGTGGGCCTTGCACAATACGGTTGGACCAGACCAGGGGTCCAAACAATTAGCCCCACGCCAAGTAATCATAGTGGGGATCCCGATTTTCAGTGCGGTTGGTTGGCGGAATAACAACGGTTTGACCAATGTTTGAATGACACCTTGAGTTAGCTACCTGATGCTACGAGTAACCAAGCACGGGGGTCTCGCCGGTACCTAGAACCTGAGACGGGAGATTTCTCGAATCCCTGAGATGATGCCGGCCCCGACTCGATTTGAGCAGCGTTCAGCGCTTATGATGTACCCGAGGAGCATTACGCTCTTTCCATCAGAAGAACCCCGACCCGGGAAGGTGTAAACCCGACTCAGTTGGCACCCCAGATGAACCCCGAGGACCTGGCGTCCTTCTCGCCCGGTGAACCCCGAGAGCATCACGCTCTCTTTGCTAGGCGGGCCCTGACTCGGGAAAATAAAGATCCTGATTTAGTCGACGCTTCATACGGATCCCGAGAGCGTTTCGCTTCTTGCCAGGTCGACTTGAGTGTGAAACCGGCCCGGTTGCCGCAGCTTGGGCGCCCAAGACGACCCCGAGTGTTTTACTTGCCTTTTATCAAGCGAGCCCCGTCATGGGAGTACTTGACTGGGCTTTTGGGAACCATGAGGGGGGCACCTTGCCACCCCGAGTTGTGGGGTTGATCCCCGACTCTTCCCCTGGCGACCCCGGGAACTTGATTTTCGTGTTGAGGTGTCGTTTTTACGGATCAAACTTCTCCTTAATCCCGAGAAGGAGCGTTGTCTCCCATGGTCGGGACCTTTTGATCGCCCTGGGGGAGGGGTCGAGAAAGGTGAGGCCCTGACTCGAGGGTCAGCGAGCCTTCTTATAGGTGACCCCGAGTTGTTTATGGAAGTGCTTAGCCTTCATTTGGCAAGACCGAAGTGGATATGCGCCAACTCGGGGGCTAATAAGCCCTTTCATGGGAACCCCGAGTTGGTCATGAGGTACTTCACCAATATTTGGCTAAGTGCTGAGCCCCCTGGCAAGGCCGAGGTGGGTATGGGCCAACTCGGGGGCTAATGAGCCTTCCCATGGGAACCCCGAGTTGGTCATGAAGTACTTCGCCAATATTTGGCTAAGTGCTGAGCCCCCTGGCAAGGCCGAGGTGGGTATGGGCCAACTCGGGGGCTAATGAGCCCTCCCATGGGAACCCGAGTTGGTCATGAGATACTTAGCCAATATTTGGCTAAGTGCTGAGCCCCCTCGCAAGGCCGAGGTGGGTATGGGCCAACTCGGGGGCTAATGAACCCTCCCATGGGAACCCCGAGTTGGTCATGAGTTACTTAGCCAATATTTGGCTAAGTGCTGAGCCCCCTGGCAAGGCCGAGGTAGGTATGGACCAACTCGGGGGCTAATGAGACCCCGAGTTGGTCATGAGATACTTAGCCAATATTTGGCTAAGTGATAAGCCCCCTGGCAAGGCCGAGGTGGGTATGGGCCAACTCGGGGGCTAATAAGCCCTCCCATGGGAACCCCGAGTTGGTCATGAGATCCTTAGCCAAATTGGCTAAGTGCTGAGCCCCCTGGCAAGGCCGAGGTGGGTATGGGCCAACTCGGGGGCTAATAAGCCCTTCCATGGGAACCCTGAGTTGGTCATGACTGGTAAGTGCTGAGCCCCCTGGCAAGGCCGAGGTGGGTATGGGCCAACTCGGGGGCTAATGAGCCCTCCCATGGGAACCCCGAGTTGGTCATGAGATACTTAGCCAATATTTGGCTAAGTGCTGAGCCCCCTGGCAAGGCCGAGGTGGGTATGGACCAACTCGGGGGCTAATAAGCCTTCCATGGGAACCCCGAGTTGGTCATGACTGATAAGTGTTGAACCCCCTGGCAAGGCCGAGGTGGGTATGGGCCAACTCGGGGGGCTAATGAGCCCTCCCATGGGAACCCCGAGTTGGTCATGAGATACTTAGCCAATATTTGGCTAAGTGCTGAGCCCCCTAGCAAGGCCGAGGTGGGTATGGACCAACTCGGGGATAAGCCTTCCATGGAAACCCCGAGTTGGTCAAGAGGTACTTAGCCAATATTGGCCAAGTGTTTGAGCTTGGAGAACTGAGCTGGTTCCTAGTCAAACTTTCATATGTTTGACCATTTGACCGTTGACTTTCTTGACTTAGTGCCTTTGTGCCAATTTGGGCCTTTTGGTCCAAGGTTTGATCCTTGGGCCTTTCTTACTGAAGGCCCAGGTCTTAGGAGCCCATCTAAGGTGGTCCAGAGGTTGTCGTGGTGCGGGCACGGAGATGGATGTATATAGAGGAGGGAGATACTTGTTTTTCCGTACTTTCAATCATTTGCGAATTTCCTCAATCTCTCTCTTCTTTCTCTCTCTAATTTTCTCTATAGCTTGGTCCAGTCCCGAGTTCACGAGTACCTGTGCCTGTTACACTCCCGAGACCGAGAATTCCCGAGAAGGTACGCTCTTCCTTAGCAGTAACATTTGTATTTCATTATATCCCGAGTCCGATCCGAATGCTCCCACTTCCCCTCCTCATAGGCTATCGGAAGAGATACGCGGGGTCGATGGGTTTCTAGTTAGCACTCGTATCCCCTGTGAGGACCTCTCTTTGGTTCCCGAGGCGGTCCCCTTGCCTTGTCCTTCGGATTCGCTTAGTGAAGAAGACGAGGGGGTGGTTCCAGGACCTTTTGACGTTTCCGTGGCCCATAGGCCTTGCAGTGCTAGCTACCTTGACCGACTTCTCTCAGACGGGGTAGTTATGGTTTCTGAAGAGGCGGAGGATGAGGTCCTGACTACGTCGGGTCAAGAGTACCCTCCTTTGGACCCCGAGGGTGGTCCCCACACTTATTATCCCGAGCCCACCTTTATGGCGTATATGGAGAGGAATGCTAAGTACGTTGGGACTAAATTTTGGGCCTAGGATCCCTACTTCATAGTTCGAGCAAAGCATACTGAGTCGGTGTTGACTCCTCCTGTAGGGTGCGTATCAGTCTATCATCAGAGTATGCAAATGGGCCTTAGGTTCCCCTTGCACTCCTTCATCAAGGACCTTTTGAATGCCTATCAACTGACGCTTACCAACCTTCTTCCTAACAGTTGGTTGACCATAAACGGCTTCATATCAATTTGTGAACTCCTCGGTGTTACCCCGAGTGTGCGCTTGTGGCGCAAGGTATTCACTTTGATGCTGGGCCCCGCCAACTTTCATGGCCCGGGGTGGTTTCGCTTCCAATGTAGAGCGGGTTATAAGGTTGTTTGTGATCCCCCTTCCGACCAGAAAGGGTTTAGACGAATGTTTTACCACGTTTACACAAGGGGTGAATGGGGGATCCCCATCCTTCCTCCCGAGGAGGGGCCTCGCTTTAGGCTTAATCAAACAGTTCCCGAGATGTCCCGGGAAGAAACGGTGGTGGGGATTTATCTTTCCACCACCCCGAGAACGTTGACTGGTGCGCTCACTTATGTGCCTCAGAACAGGCTACCGACCCGCTACGAGATGCGGAATGAAATGTTCTTGGCTGCAGCGAGTTTGAGTCCTAGCTGTGACAAGGGTAATTTCCCTTGATCAAGTGTATGCGTTTGCTTTTATGCTAAAGTGTTGACATTTTTCTTATTCCAGCTGTTGCCCGACAACGATTGGATCCTGCAATGGCTGAGAGGTTCGTCGACAGTGCTGCTCTAGCCTCGAAGATTCTGGATGAGCTCGATGTTGAGACTATGTCTACCCCGCCTCCTCCAAAGGTAAGCTAGGTCTGTTACTTCGCTTTGATTTGTACCCCATCTTGCTAACTGACTTCTTATACTTGCAGGATACCGACCCGAAGAGGGCCAAGAAGCCTCATGTATGATCCCGCAAGCTGAAGGGAGATACCGAGAAGGCCCAGGCCTTGGAGAAAGCGGCCTCCAAGGCTTCTGAAAAGGCTTCTTCAAACGTTTCCACGGGCAACAAGAGGAGGCCCGAAGACGAGCCCGGGGGTCATATTGAGGTCTTTGATGAACCTCCTCCCAAGCGGCCCCGAGCTGAACAAACGGGGTCCAGTGTTCCTTTTACGACTCTCACTAGGCCACAGAAGTTGGCTCGAGTCAAGAATGTCGTCAAGGCCATTTATACAGATGCTGATGACCAGGCGCTACTGGCCCTTGGGCATGGGGAGGTCAATGCCTTCTACGAGTCCTGGCTCGAGGTCAGCTGTTATCCCGACTACGTGTTTGATCTTTTTCTTTATTTCCGACTAACTCTTTGTTTGTGTAGACTACCATTCGGATGACCTCGGTGATCAATCGCGGGCTCAGTTCGAGGAGGGCGTGGTTGCCTTGACTAAGGAGGTGGATGTGTTGAAGAAGCAGGTCTCGGACCAAGAGGCCGAGATTACAAGGCTCAACACCGAGCTTGATGGTCAGAAGGCCACGTTCGAGGAAGCCCAAAAGGCCATCAATGATATGGACGCGCTGAAGGAAGCTAAGAAGCAGGTCCAGGCTTCCCTCGATGCCACTGTCATTGAGCACGACACTGCTCTTAAGAGCGTTGAGGATGTCAAAGCGCAGCTGGCGGGGGCACAGAAGAAAGCCAAGGCCTCCAAGCATAGCTTGAAGAAAATCAAGGATGAGCTTGAGAGAGTGCGGGGCGAGTTCCTGCAGGAGTGGAAGAGGTCACCTGAGGGGTTGGCCTTTCTGGGGGAAATGGCCACCAACTCCTACCGCATGGCGGTTCGGGAGACGAAGGAGCGCCTCAAAGGGATCCTTGTTGGTCCCGACTCTGCCCTGAACTGGGATGACGTTGAAGCTGAGTTTGATCGTCGCATTGCAGGGGAGCAGAAGGAAGATGCGGCCAAAGCCAAAGCTCCTCCTGTTACCCCAGCTTCAGCCACATCCCAGCCCGTCGTTGTCAATGCTGAGGTGTCTACCCTTCAAACCTCTACAACTGCTGGGGTTGCCCCTAGCTCTGTGGCCCCGACTGATGATGATGTTGACCCCGAGGGTCTCGGCTCTGGTAAGAGTTCCGATGAGGAAGACGGGACGGGTAGCACCGACAGCTCCCCTAACAAGGATTTAGCTGCTTAGTTTTGTTTCCTCATATTTGTATTTAGATTTTTGGGTCCCTCGGGAGTTCTGTTTCTGGGACCTTTAGGTTGTATTTTCTTCCTCTAAATGAAATGATAGTTTTAAATATTTCCCGAATATAATCTTTCCGAGTACAATGTTATTTTGTTAGATGCAATTGTTATGAACCGAATTGTTTCATTCATATTTCCCCGAGTACAATCTTTCCGGTCAGCTATGGGGTACAACTGACTGCCCCGAGTTGTGTATAACAAAATGAACTGTAGGCTCAAGTGTGGCCAAGTTCAAGGAATCCCGCCAACTCTTATAGGGTACCAACTAGTTACCTCGAGTTGTGGTTTACAAAATGAGGCTCAAGTGTGGCCTAAGTTTAAGAAATCCCGCCAACTCTAATAGGGTACAACTGGTTGCCCCGAGTTGTGGTTTACAAAATGAGGCTCGTGTGGCCTAAGTTCCTAATTAAATGTAATATTTCTTCAGATTATCTGCATTCCAAGGTCGGGCCAGTGGGGTGCCTTCGGGTGATTCGAGTCGGTATGTTCCCGGCTTGATTACTTCTGTGACCTTGTAAGGTCCATCCCACTTACGCCCTAGCTTGCCTTTTCGGTGTGTCAGCCCTGTGGCCTCGACCTTTCTGACTACCCAGTCACCTACATGAATTGGCCTAGCTTTCACCCTGAGGTTGAATTGCCTGGTTACCCGTTGCTTGTTGCGGATTGATTTGAGCAATGCATTACCCCGAGACTCAGGCAATAAATCCAGCTCGACTTTCTTCTCTTCTTCATTCTGGTCATACTCGTAGAAGGTCATCCTTGGGGAGGGTATCCCAATTTCAGCTGGAAGGACGGCATCACTGCCGTAAACTAAGCTGAAGGCTGAATTGCTTGTTGCCTCTTTCACTGTTGTTCTTGCTGACCAGAGCACGCTCGGGAGATCGTCGACTCAGGACCCCTTCGCTCCTTCCAGCGACTTCTTAATCCCATTCAACAACACTTTGTTTGCGACCTCAGCCTAGCCATTGGTCTGGGGTCGGGAGACTGCTGAAAACCTTGTTTGAATCCCGAACCTGGAACAATAATCCCGGGTTGGCCCAATATTGAATTGTCTCCCGTTGTCGGAGATGAGGGTCCTTGGGATCCCGAAGTGGGTGATGATGTTCCTCCAGATGAAGTTCTGCACTTGCTTGTCTGTTATTGAAGCTAGTGGTTCAGCCTCGACCCATTTGGTGAAGTAGTCGATGGCTACTAGGAGGAACCTTCTTTGCCCCGAGGCTGCTGGGAACAGGCCTATAAGGTCCATCCCCCATTTATCAAAGGGTAAGACAGCTTGAATGGTGGTTAAGGGGTTAGTAGGAGCCCGAGGGATGTCCCCGTGAATTTGGCAGTTGGGACATTTCTTTACCAATTCAGCGGTGTCGTGCTTCAAAGAAGGCCAGTAGTATCCGACCCTTAAAGCTTTTCCGGCTATAGTCCGGGCCCCATGGTGGCTGCTGCAGGCTCCTTCATGAATCTCTCGGAGGAAGTAGTTTCCTTCAAAAGGAGTTACGCACTTGAGTAGAGGGTGGGTATAAGATTTTTTGTACAAGTGGCCTTCATGCCAGATGAACCACCCCGCCTTCCTCTTTAGGCTATCAGCCTCTTTCTCATCCAAAGGCAATAGCCCGTCCTTTAGGTACCCGATAATTTCTTCCATCCACGTGCCTGTCCTGTTGATGGTGTGTATCTGCAATGAATTGATGCTTGACTGGTTTAGGACCTCCCATATGATGGTTCGAGGAGCCAACCCTTCTGCTGAGCTTGCCATGCGGGCCAAGGCATCGGCTTGCTGGTTCTCAGACCTCGGGAGGTGCTGTATTTTGAATGTGGACAACTTCTTGATGAGCTCCCGGGTTTTATTGAGGTACATCCTCATGTTGTCTTCCTTAGCCTCATACTCCCCCGAGACCTGTCCTACTATGAGTTGCGAATCCAATTTAGCCGTAACCGCCTGGACTCCCGCGTTGATGCAGATTTGGAGGCCTAAGATTAGAGCTTCGTATTCAGCCTCGTAATTGGAGGCCAGAAAGTCAAACTTCACAGCGTACTCCATCTTATCCCCGACTGAAGGAATGATCACAAGCCCGGCTCCGCTGCCGGCTTTGGTAGCTGACCCATCCACCTGTAACTCCCACGACTCCCTTTCTTCCAGGTCAAGGAGTCGGGAGTTGCATTCACTGATGAAATCCGCCAGCGCTTGTGCCTTGATAGCTCTTCGAGGCTCATACTCCAACCCGAAATCTGCCAACTGGTCCGCCCACTCGGTCATCCGAGTTGAATGATTCATGCTTTCGATTACTTTTCTGATGGGTTGTCCGGTTAGGACCTTAATAGGGTGCGCCTGGAAATATGGCTTCAACTTCCTACTCGCCATTACCAGCGCAAAAACCATCTTCTTAATCTGGCTGTACCTTGCTTCTGCCCCTCTATAAGCATGGCTGATGAAGTACACGGGATGCTTAGTTCCCTCTCTTTCCGCTACGAGTACCGCACTGAGGGCGTACTCTGATACCGAGAGGTAAATATAGAGAGCTTCTCCCGGCAGGGGTGATATGAATTTGGGCAACGTTGCTAGGTGTTGTTTTAGCTGCTGGAAGGCCTGTTTCTTTTGAGTGCTTTGAAGAACAGCAAGCTCTTGTCAGCCGAGCGAGAAGGAAGCTCCCCAGCGCTGCCAGGCACCCTGTTAGCCTTTGAACTTCTCTAACCTTCCTTGGTGAGGACATGTTTAACACCGCGTTGATTTTGTCGGGGTTAGCCTCGATTCCTCTTTCATCCACTAAGAATCCGAGGCATTTCCCCCCTCTTACCCCGAACACGCACTTCTTAGGATTTAACTTCATGCCATGGCGTCGAAGGGTGTTCAGCGTTTCCGCTAAATCCTCGACATGATCTACTGCCTTTTTGCTCTTGACGATCATATCGTCTACGTGCACCTCAATGTTCCTCCCGAGTTGCTCCTCAAAGACCTTGTTGATTGTTCGTTGATAAGTAGCCCCTGCGTTCTTTAGCCCGAAGGGCATCATCTTGTAGCAGTATACGCCTTGGGCTGTAACGAATGCTGTATGTATTCGGTCCTTTTCCGCCATCGGGATCTGGTGGTATCCCGCATTGGCATCCATGAAGCTGAGTAACTCGTGACCAGCCGTTGAATCGACCAGCCTATCAATCTTTGGTAGAGGATGATTGTCCTTAGGACAGGCCTTGTTCAAGTCAGTGAAGTCGACGCACATGCCCCAAGCTCCATTAGCCTTTTTAACCAGAACAACATTGGCCAACCACTCAGTGTATTGGCATTCTTCAATGATGCTCGCCTCTAATAATTTCTTGACTTCTTCTGCTGCTGCCGCGTTTCTTTCGGGTCCTTGATGTCTGAGCTTCTGCTTGATGGGGCGGAATCCCTCCTTGATATTCAGCTCATGGGATGCGAACTTGGGATCCAGTCCCTGCATGTCAGAGGCCGAGTAAGCGAAAACGTCTTTGTATTCCCGCAAGGTGTTGACGAGTTTTTCCTTGATCTCGGGACTGAGGTTTTTGCCGATCCTTACCCCGTGCCCGAGGTCTTCATCAAGCATTATCTCTTCATCCTCCTCGACCGGCTGGGGTCGTTCGTACATCTTTGGATTTTCTGAAAGGTAGACCCCGAGACCAGTAGGGGTGTCTACGGGATCTTCCATCTTTCTCTTCCTTGGTCTTTCTTTTGAAGTCGTTGCTTTAAAACTGTTTGTGTAACACTCCCGGGCTGTTTGCCGATCTCCGTAGATTTTCCCGACTTGGCCTTCATCCGTTTCGTATTGCAGGAGTAGCTGGTATACCGAGATGGCTGCCTTTATCTTGTTCATGGTGGGCCTACCCATGATAGCGTTATAAGGAAGTGGGGTATCAACCACTAGGAAGTCGACTGGTAGGCTTCTTCCCTTACCCCTTTCTCCGAGTCTCACAGCCAATTTTACAAACCCGAGGGGGTACACGGATCCTCCCCCGAAGCCTATCGCCCGGCCGGTCGGGTTACATCCTTCCCGATATACTTCACGTAAACATTCTAGCGTGATGATGTCCGCTGATGAGCCGCTGTCGACCAAGATCCTCTTGACCCTTGAGTTGGCAATTTTCATCTCTATGACGAGGGGGTCGTCATGGGGGGTATGGATGTGCCGGTCAGGCTCCCCAAATGTCATGACAGGACACCCCGCCTTTGTTGGCTCAATTTCTAAGACATGCTGCTTCATTGCGTGCAGGTGGGCCTTGCGGGATCGGCTGGTTAAGCCTCCCGAGGCATGTCCCCCTCCTATTACCCCGACATACCCATCGGTGTTGTCACTGTCATTCTTTGCTTCTTTCTCTTTTCCTTTTTCTTCCCGAGAGTGCCTGATGTATCTGTTCAACTTTCCTTGATCAGCCAAATGATCCAAGGCCTTCTTCAATTCCCGACAGTCCTTAGTGGTGTGCCCGCATTCTCGGTGGTATTCTCACCACAATCGTTGATCCCTTCTCTCCCTGGAGGTCCTTATGGGGGGAGGGACAGGTAGTACTGACTTGTGCTTTAGATCTAGGTAGATCTCGCGCTGGTTTCTGTTGAAGCGGGGGTCATTCCCATTATCTGTGGTTCTCGGGAGGAGTTGCTGGTTGCTTTTGTTGCTTTTGTTGGATTCCCGATACGGGGCTTCTTCCTTCCTTTTCTTCGACTTCTCTGCAACAGGCTTGCAGATGTCTGAGGCTTGAATGAACTTCTGGGCCCTGCTCATGGCCTCCGTGAATGTGGTTACTTCATTTTCGGCCAAGGACCATTTGAACTTGCCCGGCCAGAGTCCCGACATCAAGGCGGTGAAGGCTACCCCGTCTTGAAGGTCAGAGATCTTGAGGGACTCTTCATTGAATCGTTTGATGTAGTCGACCAGGCTTTCATGCTCATGCTGCTTGATTGACATTAAGTGGATGCTAGTCATTTTGTGCCGACGCCCGGCAATGAAATGTTGGTGGAATAATGCTTCTAACACAAAAAAGTTCGTGATAATGCCAGGGGAGAGTCCCGAGAACCAGCTGAGTGATAAACCCTTAAGGGTCATCGGGAAGTAACGGCACCACGCCGCTTCTCACCCTGTTTGTACACTCATCTGGGCCTTATAGGCCGCCATGTGATCATCGGGATCGCTGTTTCCCGAGTACTGCTCAATCAGTGGGACCTTAACCTTGCTTTGGTTAGGGACTTCCATGATCTCCCGACTGAAGGGCGTCATGAAGTTCAGTACTCCTCTGTTGACCAAGACGGGACTTTTATTTCGTGGGGGTCCCGAGTCTCCTTCTCCTTCCGTCCTGGTCTTTTTGGACCCGAGGGGGGATCCTTCCCGCCCCCGCCTTGGAGTTCTGGATTGTGCATGCTCCTCTTGGTGGGTCTTCTCCTGATTGGTCTCTTGTCATTGAGTAAGTTCCGAGCGTCCTGCTCCCTCCGACGCCTACGATTCTCTTCAATGATCCGCCGAGCGTCCGAGTTGGGTGTCCTGTGGGAGTTGGCCTGTCGGGATCTCTCTCCTCCCACTCGTTGGCCGCCTCGGTTAGGGGCTTGAGTGTTAGGATCACCCCGATTTTGAGGCTCTCCCTGGTTCAACTCTCGGGGTACCCCTTGGTTGAGTTGGGGGATTCTCGCTATGAGTTCTTGCAAGCTGCGTTGCATATTCTCGTTCAACTGCTGAGCTATCCTTTCTATGTCCACCATGGTGATGGGAGGTGGATCATGTTGGTATTGTTCCCGGGGAACATTGTGTTCCTCGTTAAGAGGAGTAGATCCCTCATCATCAATGGCAAGTGACTCGACCAGCACATTGTGTTGCTGGGACTGAATCGGGGTCGGTTGGGGCTGATGTGAGGTTCGGGTAGTTTTCCTTCGGGGTGCCATGTTACTCTCGGTACGTAGCTTTGAGATGTAGTGTCCCCACAGACGGCGCCAAACTGTTTCTGCCTAGAAACTAGTCAAAAGAGTTAAGTGTGTTTAGAGAGGTTAAAATCCCGAGTTGGAGGATAATCCCTAGTCTTGTCACTGGAAGTCCTCCAAAACAAGGAAAACTGGCCCGGGGGTGTTCCCGAAAAAGCCCCTCCGATGCTTAAGTCAGTCAGTTGGGATTGAGGTAGAGAGAGAAAGTGAGTAATTGTAGAGAGAGATGCTCTGGTTTGGTTAGGTGAGAATTGAATACCTGCTCATTGATTGGGCTTGCTGCTTTTATAATGTTGGGGATTTCCCAAACAGGAAACCCTATTGGGGGGCCTCCCTGTCTGCAGGAAAATTGTCTCCCTTTTATGGTAAAGTTGTTTTCTGTCTAAAGAACTAATGGGCCCCTTGGGGGCATACAGATTAAATCTTTTGGGTGGGCCTTGCACAATACGGTTGGACCAGACCAGGGGTCCAAACAATAAGAATAATATTTCTATTTTTGAAGATTTCAAATACACGTTGGTAAATGATCCGGGGCGTATCGCCCGGGACAAGAACTAGTTCTTCTTTAAACATCGTAGCATTACCTATTAAAACAAAAGTTAATTGGCAATCAATATGACAATAATTAGAAAGAGAATAAGAGAATAAAAACTCTTTAACTTGTCGGGTTGTTTAGAGAAAGTATACTATATGCGTTGTGAAGTTTTTGTATTATTGAACGCCTAAAATTCCCTCTTTCACCAAAAAAAAAGCCTAAAATTAACTATGTCAATTCTTGCAAACAATCTATATATATTTAATGATGCATTATGAATAATATTTTTTTCTTGGTTGTTAAGATGAAGGGTATACCGGACCGAGACCTTTGACAGGTCAATCCAGCCCGAGTTAGCAAACTATGCATTTTGGGAGTGAGGAGAAACCGTAAGGAGATTCCTCTCTCAAAGTACCTGAGTGGAAATTGATCCCTCAACTATATTGTTGAATAGTATTCTCCTTTTTACTAGGCCAAGCTTTCACATGCAGCAGTTTCATTGATGAATTGCTGGCCTCTCATGTCTACCAAGATTGTTGGAGACTATCCCAGTCACCACCGAGAATGATGAGCCAAAAGAAAAAGCAATCCCACTACCCATCTAAAATTATTATCATCAAGAAAGTAAAATGTTCCGTACTTGAAACGGTAGACCGAGGCAATATAGACGTTCACATATGTATACATCAAGCTCTCATGCATATGCTTGGAAGTTGGAACACTCAGCTGATCAACTTATTATCATATCACTAGTATTTTAGCCCGAGCGATGCCCCAGTTACAATTATTAAATTTCATAATTCATTTTATTAGCTTTTCGTAAAAAATTTCAGTCTAGTGTGAAATTGGATAATGACGTTATAGCATGATACGTTGTTAAAAAAAACTTCTAAGGAATTGGGATAAAGTAACAATTTCAATGGAATTGGGGTAAGAGATTGTTATTACCTTAATAAAAGTGTTAGAGATTAAAAAATTTTGTCTATGTCTTTATAGGTACATATAATTATAAGACTTATTATGTTTTACTTTGAAACATTAAACATTGAAATTGTAGTTGATTGTTGGTTAAGCTCTCACATTTCACTTCAAAAGTCATGTGTTCAATTCCTATTAGCTACACATTGTTAATATTTTAAATAAGACCATAAACATGTGTATTAGAAGCTTGAGAAGAGTGTCATGTGGCACTGTTCCTTTAATAGGATCACATTTTAATATATTGGGAAATTCTCAATGGTAGTCTTCAATTTTGGCTTTTTATCATTGGTAGCCAAAAAAAGTTTAATTATCAGAAATAGCCTTGAGGTTTTGGCTATACTTAAAAATATGGTATTAACAATCATAATTTGCCATAAACAATTGTGAAGAAGGTTATTTTCATCGTAATTAAGGTCTCTAGTGTCTAAAATAACATAAATTGTCCTTGACAAACTTTTTTTTGTTCATATCTTTTGTAATATCGAGTGAAATAAGTTTTTAATAAGACACGAAGGCAAAATAGATTTTATAAAGAAAACTCATATCATTCTAGCTTATGGAACCATACTTAGTTCAAAAATAACCCTTTCAACAATTTTTTTAACAAAAAATCATTATTAATGCGACATTTTCAAGTATAGCCAAAACCTCAAGGCTATTCTGATAATAAAAAAAAAATTTGGCTGCCAATGATAAAAAAAAGCCATAGTTGAAAGCTACCACTGAGAATTTTCCTAATATATTTGTATAGATATGCACCCAAAGATTGATACAGGGTTGTTTCCAATTTGTTAGGGCTTCTATTTCCAACACTCTATTATATATTAATTCCGCTCCCATCTAATTGTAACACTAGTATTTTTGCCCGGGCGATGCCGCGGGTCAGTTATAATTATCAAATACTTCCTCCGTTTCATAATAAGTGAAACATAGGAATTGGGCACGGGATTTGATAAACATCACTTTCAAAGGCCAAAAAGTCATAAATACCCTTTATATTAGCAAAAGGAGGAGAAAGAAAATCACACCACATACTGAACATGACGAAAAAGTGAACCCCAAATAAAAGTGGTGGGAAATGATGTGGCGCTATTTTTTTGGCTTCTTACCTCCACTTTCTTTCTTTTCACATTTTAAAAGTATATTATTATTATTCATAAATCTCATACATGATTTTAATAGCTTTTCTTAATATTTCGTCTAGTGCAAAATTGAAAAATGGACGTTATGGCATGATAAATTGTTTTAAAACAAACTTCCAAGGAGTTAGGGAATAAAATAACAATTTCAACGGAATTAGGGTAAAAGAATATTATTACTTTTTAAAAGTGTTAGAGATCAAAAAACTTGTATATGTCTTTATGACTATATATAATTATAAGACTTTATTATGTTTTACTTTGAAACATTAAGCATTGAAATTATGGTGGATTAGTGGTTTAACACTCACATTTTATTTCAAAGGTCATGTGTTCGAATCCTAGTAAGTAGTAACTACATATTGTTAATATTTGTAAATGAGATTATAAACACGTGTATAAGAAACTTGAGCAGAGTGCCACGTGGCACCGTTCCTTTGATAGGAACGTCTTTTAATATATTTGTATAGATTTCCAGTTTTGGCACTACTCACAATCACTCATATAAGTATATAACTAGGTTTTGTGTTTCACATATGGAAAAATATAGTCATATCATGTGGGATCTTGTTGGATTTGTCTCAATGTGTACTTTATTAATATCTAAGTTTTATAATTTTTTACCAAAATATAACTAAAGATATACTTTCCCATTTCAAAATAGATGACACGGTTTGAATTTTGCACTATTCACAATCTCTCCTTTGATGTGGGATCTTGTTAGATTCGTTTCGATATATACTTTCATAATATCCACTTCTTATAATTTTTAAATGATGGAAATTAAAGATAATAATAGTTAAAGTTATGCGTTGGCAAACGTGCCTGGAGAAGTGTGTCAACTATTTTGAAACAGCGGAAGTATATGATGTAAATTATGCATTGGTAAGCGTGAAACTGGAAGCATTGCAATTAAATGGGAGCGGACCGGAGGAAGTACTATAATGATTTTGGCTTGTGAAACTCAAAACACGTGTTCTTTGTTACCAATGTACTTCTTTCAATTTTTAACAATTGCAACGTTTCTCATTTTAGAAAGTTCTCTATTACTTGTAACGTTGACATATTTGACAATATATCCTCTATTTCTCTCTTCTAGCATATGGGATGGAGTTCTTACCAATGAGCTAACATATTAATGATGCTCATTTACTCCTAAGAAAACTTATTAAGTATTCATCATAAGTTTTTCACATTACAAAATAAAAGAAAGAAACAAGATAGCTTACAGTGTTTGGGCCACGATTACGCCACGACCGTGGGGCCCTGTGCATTTTCTCACAACGGGGCCCTCAATTCATTATTTTGATCAAGAATGGTTGAATAGCTCAAATGGTTGTTTCCCAGTGTATTGGTATCTCCATCCAAAAAAAAACAAAGAGTCAAAGAAACAACTGTCAAGATAATAATTTTTCAAAATCAAAAAGTAATTTTACTTGTTAGGATTGAAACCCAAGAGCATTGATATATTACAACAACACCGTACCTTAACCACTACTCCAATTTTGTTTTTGTGTATATTTAGGAAACTAATTACACTACATCTGAAATTTAAATTTGGGAGCCCCTATTCTAACGCTCACCCCATGCCACCCGAAACCGCTCTTGTAGCTTAATAATAAGATTAGACTAAACTACGATCCTTGCAATTAAACAAAATGACTTTATTCCTTATTTGCTAATAAAATTAGTATAAAAAACCCAAAGGTAATACGTCTGTATAGGTCTCCAATTCTTGATTCCTTAATGTGCAACTCATTATCCAACCATCAAGCTACAACTTCTACTTATGACAATATGGTAATTGTCAACCCAAACAATTATGGCATAGAGTTTTCCACTTAAATGAGCTTATCATAAGCAAAATTTTCACCAGTTATCCCTGAGTTATAACGAAATTAGATGCACAGGGTGCAGTCGTAGTTTTAAAAGTGAACAAGGTGCCCCTGAGGTTTTGAAAAATACATGACTTGACCCTATGGTCAAGTTTTCGTTAACTATCATATTTATAAAAAAAACAATTGAAATCGACCTAATCCACCCTACCTCTTCGAAACACCATCAACCCACCACCCCAGCCACCCCCACGCACATCCCCACCCTTGCCCCCACCCAAGCACCCCAGCCCACCGACGATCTTCTTGAGGTTATGAAATAATACATGACTTAACCCTGTGGTCAAGTTTCCGTTAACTATCATATTTATAAAAAAAAGAATTGAAATCAACCTAATCCACCCTACCTCTTCGAAACACCATCAACCCACCACCCACACCCCACCCTTGCCCCCGCCCAAGCGGCCCACCCACCTACGGTCTTCCCTCAACGTCGATGTCAGCCATCTTCGACGTCTTTTCTCTCTCCTCAACTCTCCACCTTCGACCTTCTTCGTTCTCTTCATTCTCATTCCTCTGACATTTCCTCCCTCAATCCTCCTTGCTTCCTTTTCAAGCAAAACTTGGCGTCAATCATCAGCAAGGAGTGGGGTTTCGAGGAGATTTCCGTCAAATTAGCAATCTGACTTCTCTCTCTCTCTCCTTCCTCTCTCCTTTAGTTCGAACCGTTCTTCAGCAAATTAGAGCTCTGATTGAAGATTGCTCTATTGGCAATAGCAAATTTGAATTGAGCTTTGATTGATTGAAGTTGGAGAGAAACCTAGGATATAGAAAGATTATTTGGGGTGATTTTCGGGGTTCGGGAAGCGTAGGGGATGGTTTTCGAGGTTGGGGAAGTGCAGGGGGTGGTTTTCAAGGCTATGTTCGGTGGCTGCGTGGGGGTGGCTAGGCGGGGGTGAGGAGTGGGGATGGGTGGTTGCAAGGCGGGAGTGGCTGGGCGAGGGCGAGGGTAGGTCCACGAGTGGGGGTGGTTGGGGATTTAATTAAATAGGCTTAATCAGGGTTTAATTAGAGTTAGCTAGGATTTAATTAGCATTAATTAGGTTAATTAGGGGTTACATAGGTTAATTTGGCTGATTTGGCCTTAATCTAACGAAGTTGACGGTCATTATTCATTAAGATTTAAGGGTATTTTGATAATTTTTCAAAACCTCACGACACCTTGTGCATTTCTGAAACTGTGTGGACACTCGGTGCATTTTCGTAAAATTAAGGGGTACCTGATGAAAAATCCGTATTATTAGACCTAAAAAAAAATTTGAGATGAAGAGTACGCACTCTATATCCACTTAAAAAAAAAAGAACCACTAAACTATTGTTCTGTAGTTCATGACTTCATTTCTTCAAAAAAAATATAGTATTTTACTTGGTATTTGAAAGAAAACTCTTTCCATTTAATTAGTACTTCGTAGGTTGTTTAGTATGTTGAAATAACCTTCACACAGTATTGGGTGCACCCGAGTCATAATTTATGGCGTTGAAGCCAATTTTGTTTGATATCTAACATCTAATCGCAAGTTCTTGACAATAAATTTTCTGACTCAAAATAATTGAAGCCTGTTTTGTTCAGCATTTATTTTGATAAAAAAAAAATCGAAGCACAATGACATTCTCTCTTCAAAAGAATCACAGCCGAAGTTCGAAGGATGTAAAAATAAGATGTCAAGAATGGGATTCGAACCCATGCCCTTTCGGACCAGTACCTGAAACTGGCGCCTTAGACCAACTCGGCCATCTTGACTCTGCTGATGAAATCCTATTATAATTTATAAATACAAAACTTATTGGGCATCCAAACAACATCACTCTTGTAGGCAGACTCAACCGAATGGGCTCTTGTGAGTTTCATTTGTTCCCCAAATCTCATGTCCAGATCCTGAACTATCTTTTTAATATATTTCGATCATATAGCAAAACTTACGGATATTTGAACATAGAAGAATTTACTTTCTAAAAATATAAACTTGGAATTTTAATCAAAGGATTTTCTAACCTGTGCCACAAGGCATGGGTTAAGAGTATCAAAAATCCTATATAAAATATCATTATACAACAAGATGCTATTTGGGGATAATATATAAGGATAGATACTTAAGATAGAGATAATTATGTATTTTTTTTAGTTTGGTTGGATTTTAAAATGGAAACTTTTTGTATAATGATATCTTAGATAGGATTTTTGATACTCTTAACATATGCCTTGTGGCAAAGGTTAGAAAAATCCTTAATAAAAAACCACCTCTAAGGTCTAATAGTTTTGATTGGAGGTTCATGATTGGGAAAAAAAATAGATGAACAGTTGGCAAGCAATCCACCTGATATTCTGATAATTTATACTTCCTCCATTTTTTATTACTTGGATTGTTTCTCATTCTTGACAATTCTCTATTACTCGCATCGTTTCCATTTTTGGCAATATATTCTCTCTTTCTCTCTCCTACCACATGGGGTTCCTTTTTATCTCTTTCTCTATCTCTCTCCTCGCCTTGTTTCTTGTGCAAAAGGAAATGATGCAAGTAACAAAACACGAAGTATAAGACTTGTTTATACCTATGGCCAACGAACGGTTATAAATAGAGAGTTGTGGTGTTTAAGTGTAACATGGCATAAGAGGATTATATAAAGTTTTTTGGATTTTATTATGTGCTCTCTCACCAAGTTGTCTGTAAAAAAACTTGGGAGGCGGGAACTTTGGTGCTCCCGCACCACTTATAACGGTGCGCCCGCACATGTGCTTTGGTGCTTACGGACCTCTGCCAAAAAAAAACGCGATTTTTCGTATTTTCCTAGTGTCTTTTGGTGTGAAACAACACCTTGTTTCTGACATTTCCTTTGACTATCTCCTACATTATAAATAAGGGTGATACGCTCAAGTTATACGATGTTTTTGTGATATTTGAGGTGCACTTTGCTAAGGGATTTGTTCGTAATTGTTAACGTTCGCATATAAATCAACCTTAGCGGAAGTTCGGGGTTTTGTGAGTTAATGAGTGTTAATGTTCTAGATTCCGAGCTTTTAAGGAGAAACGGAATTAAACGATGTTTAATTGAAGTTATCCTTGAGTGTTCAAGAAAGTTCAACACCATGGCTTGGTGGCACGGAAGCAAGTTATGAGTTGACGACAATGTGCTACCTAGCATCATCGCATAACCAAGCTCCACCAACTACCGCATGCTTGCCTCGCGAACCATGCCGGCCGAGGCCCAGCGGAAGACGCCCACGCAAGCATCGGACGCCAGCCATCGCACGCAAGCAAAGACGCCGGCCATCGCACAAAGACGAGAGCCCGCCCAAAGATCGCACGCCCTGCCCAAGACGAAGCAGGCTCGCGACTCGCGAGGATCCGTCGCACCTCGCGACCCCTCGCTCCTCGCGACTCGCGATGCCCTGTCGCGGCTCGCGACTGCGTGCCAGCCATTTTGTGCGCGGGGAGACAAAGTCCTCGTCGCGACTCGCGATCAGTGTCGCGACTCGCGACGCTTAAGTCGGCTTGGGGCCACGATTTTGTGCGGGGTTTAAATGCTTCCTAAAACCTAATTTTTGAGGGGAGGAAGAGAAGTACGAAGAGGAGAGCTGAAATGTAGACCTTGGAGTGGCAAGCTTGAGGGGAGAGCTCCTCTCCTCATCCTTCCTTCTTCATGATTCTCTTTTCATCTTTCCTTCTTCGTTCCTCTTTGTTCTTCATTTCTCTTTTCTTTGTTTTTCATTTCTTAGTTTTAGTTTTCAATTCTTAGTTTAGTTTTTAGGGATTTCAATTATGGATTTGGTTTTTGCTATCGGATTGTAGCTTGAACTGTTCTTGGATCAATTAACATGAAGCTTCAACCGTTATTGTGAGATCTTTCCTCTCTTTCTCTTTTCCTTGATTATGGTTCAATTTCTATGCTTGCTTTCCATGATTATTGCATAATTATGCTAGGAACGTTACTAGTTTGATTGTGTGATTAATCTAATGCTAGATTTAAGAATAGAATCGGATTGTTTTATTCTTTTATCAATTGGTAGCAAACTAGGGAGTAATTTAGATGCAGATCATCTTGGTTATTTCTTAGGGAAATTGAATCAACTGTTGAATGTTTATCGCGTGTATGACATTAGCAGGTCTATTGGTTCTCTGTGTTTATTGCTGCTATTGGATTGAACTTAGACGCAGATCGGACTAGGTTATCCTTTAGTTAGGGTTTTATAGTCACGCTGATCGTGCTATTCAACTAAGAATAAGGAGAATGCGAGATTAATTCTCGACAATAGATAATTATGGAAATAATTAGAGTGGAGGTTCAAGGATCGATAATGAATTGAAGTGGATGTTAATCGGATTCAAGATATTTCCATAATTGATTTCTCATTTTATTTACTTGCTAGTTAGTTTTAGTTTGTTTATAATATACTTGAAACCCCCCCTTGTAATTAGGTTTCTCGGCCCTTAGCTTAATCTAAGTTTCGAATCACGCTGAGTACTAAACTCGTCCCTGTTTCCCTGTGGATACGACCCCTACTTCCACTATACTGCTTTAGTGTAGAAGAGAGTAGGAGAAATTTTATCTTTGGCCGGGTGCGGTGCACACAACGACACATCCGCGCCCGCCCAAATTTTAGCGCCGTTGCCGGGGAAACGGTGTTACTTGTTTGTATTTAGCGTGATTTTTGGATGGTATTGCTTGTGCTCTTTGTTTTTGATTGGCCACTCATATAAAGAATTCCCTTTTTGTTTGAGTTTCTAGTTTTCATCTTCCATTGAGCTCTATGTATTTCACTTTCGTATTTTGGACAAGAAGCATGGAACTTGTTGCTTAAACTATCTTGGGAATGATTGATTGAAGCTTTTGACGGCTTATTGTTTGGTTATTGTCTAGCTTTAATTATTGATATTAATGGTCATGACTTGGATTAGCTAGGAGTACTACTAGTTGATGTTTGTTGTTGACTTAATGCTAGGTTTTGGATATAATCTGATGTTATATGCTCAACCATGATGTAGTAAGCTAGGCACTAACAATGCATTGCAAGAGTCCTTCTCAATCAATTTTGCAGGTATTTGAAGTGGAGATTGACATGGAACCACCATTGTCACACATGGAGCACAACCTAATGATTGAGCTTAAGGTACTAAGTCGAGCTAAAGACTTTAAACAACAGCGCTTCTCGGGAGGCAACCCGAGACCCTTTTTATTTTCTTTCTTTCCTTTATTTCTCATCAAATTTCCACCACCACATCAAATTTTCTTCCACCCACCGCCCACCCACTCAAAAGAACCACAACAAATCTTAATCCACTTTGAGCCCAAGTCCACAAAAGAAAACCCGTTGGGAGGAGTTCAATAGCTAGGAGTTGGTAACACTAGAGGAGTGAGATTGTTGTATCTTTTCGATCTCTTGAGCTAGGTGTCAATCTCAAAAATTTATAACTTTTGAATTTGCCATTTGTTTGAGTGATTTGAGGGAGAGGGTTGTGAGTTGATTTCGGAGATTTGAGTTGGTGTTGTTAAGAAATTTGAGTTTGACGGATTGTATGTCATGAGTTTTGAGCATTCGATCTTCGATTTACCCGATTTTCGATTTTCTCCCCCCATTTTTCAGTTTACTTTTTCTACTAATTGTCGACACATTGAGGACAATGTGTAGTTTAAGTAGGGGGGAGGGTATTCTCATTCTCATGTATCTATGTTGTATTTATTACTTTCAATTTGAAAAAATGAAAAAAAATAAAAATGAAAAAAATAAAAAAATAAAAAAAATGATGATGAAATGAAACCCGCTGAGTTGAAAACCCACAAGGGTGGGCGACTCAGGCAAAAATGGGGGCCCGGATAGGTTGAAAACCCGAAAGGGCAACCTATGCAAAAAAGTGGCTTATATTGAGCGGGTAAGATGGTGAGATGCAACCAAAAAGAAATGTGTGAAGCTAGGATGAAAACCCGAAAGGGCTCCTAGGCAAAATGAGAGATTAAGAGAGAATTATATACTTTGAAAACTCATTTGCCGGAGATGGTGTCATAAGGTGGAAAGCGTTTTCGGGTAAGGTTGGTGAATCCATCCTTGATTTTGTGAAGTTTTGTTTTGGCTTTCACATTCTTTTGGTTGATTGTTTGTTTTTGGGAGTAAGCATGGAATTTATACCTTTTTGTCTTTGTTCCATGGCTTGCTATTCTAAATTAGTTGTAGTAGTAGTAGTTTTAGATCATCTTTTGGAGGTTTGGGAGAGCTGGTAGTTTAGTGTGTCGTGAGCTGGCATTTTGATTCTTGTTGGTGTTGTTGGTTAATCTTGTTGGTGTTGCTGGTTATTATTATTGTCGCGTCTTTGTATATTTCAGGTGAGCTTGAATCTAAGTGTGGGGGAATCATCGTCCCTTACGTTTAGGTTTTGAGCGAATGTTGTTAAGATGTGATGATGATGATGTAGTTGGTGGAGAGAGAGGTTGGTGTTGATAACTTGGGTGATGATTTATTGGGTGATTCTCACTTTTGAGTTTACTCGAGGTCGAGTAAAGTTCAAGTGTGGGGGTATTTGATACGCTCAAGTTATACGATGTTTTTGTGATATTTGAGGTGCACTTTGCTAAGGGATTTGTTCGTAATTGTTAACGTTCGCATATAAATCAACCTTAGCGGAAGTTCGGGGTTTTGTGAGTTAATGAGTGTTAATGTTCTAGATTCCGAGCTTTTAAGGAGAAACGGAATTAAACGATATTTAATTGAAGTTATCCTTGAGTGTTCAAGAAAGTTCAACACCATGGCTTGGTGGCACGGAAGCAAGTTATGAGTTGACGACAATGTGCTACCTAGCATCATCGCATAACCAAGCTCCACCAACTACCGCATGCTTGCCTCGCGAACCATGCCCGGCCAACGAGGCCCAAGCAGCATCGCCCACGCAAGCATCGGACGCCGGCCATCGCACGCAAGCAAGACGCCGGCCATCGCACAAGACGAGAGCCCGCCCGACGCGCACGCCCGCCCAGACGAAGCGGGCTCGCGACTCGCGAGGATCTGTCGCACCTCGCGACCCCCTGCTCCTCGCGACTCGCGATGCACGTCGCGGCTCGCGACTGCGTGCCGGCCATTTTGTGCGCGGGGAGACAAAGTCCTCGTCGCGACTCGCGATCGGTGTCGCGACTCGCGGCACGCTTAAGTCGGCTTGGGGCCACGATTTTGTGCGGGGTTTAAATGCTTCCTAAAACCTAATTTTTGAGGGGAGGAAGAGAAGTACGAAGAGGAGAGCCGAAATGTAGACCTTGGAGTGGCAAGCTTGAGGGAGAGCTCCTCTCCTCATCCTTCCTTCTTCATGATTCTCTTTTCATCTTTCCTTCTTCGTTCCTCTTTGTTCTTCATTTCTCTTTTCTTTGTTTTTCATTTCTTAGTTTTAGTTTTCAATTCTTAGTTTAGTTTTTAGGGATTTCAATTATGGATTTGGTTTTTGCTATCGGATTGTAGCTTGAACTGTTCTTGGATCAATTAACATGAAGCTTCAACCGTTATTGTGAGATCTTTCCTCTCTTTCTCTTTTCCTTGATTATGGTTCAATTTCTATGCTTGCTTTCCATGATTATTGCATAATTATGCTAGGAACGTTACTAGTTTGATTGTGTGATTAATCTAATGCTAGATTTAAGAATAGAATCGGATTGTTTTATTCTTTTATCAATTGGTAGCAAACTAGGGAGTAATTTAGATGCGAGATCATCTTGGTTATTTCTTAGGGAAATTGAATCAACCGTTGAATGTTTATCGCGTGTATGACATTAGCGGGTCTATTGGTTCTCTCGTGTTTATTGCTTTGCTATTGGATTGAACTTAGACGCAGATCGGACTAGGTTATCCTTTAGTTAGGGTTTTATAGTCACGCTGATCGTGCTATTCAACTAAGAATAAGGAGAATGCGAGATTAATTCTCGACAATAGATAATTATGGAAATAATTAGAGTGGAGGTTCAAGGATCGATAATGAATTGAAGTGGATGTTAATCGGATTCAAGATATTTCCATAATTGATTTCTCATTTTATTTACTTGCTAGTTAGTTTTAGTTTGTTTATAATATACTTGAAACCCCCCCTTGTAATTAGGTTTCTCGGCCCTTAGCTTAATCTAGGTTTCGAATCACGCTGAGTACTAAACTCGTCCCTGTTTCCCTGTGGATACGACCCCTACTTCCACTATACTGCTTTAGTGTAGAAGAGAGTAGGGGAAATTTTATCTTTGGCCGGGTGCGGTGCACACAACGACACATCCGCGCCCGCCCAAAGGGTATGTCATATGTTTAGTGTGCGTGAAAAATCATTCTCATTGTACTTGTTTAGAGAATGGAAAATCAACCTACAAACTCTTATTGGATTGTATCTTGTTAACAACCAAGATTCCATTGAACCTTTTTCATATTTCATAAGTATTAGCATGATTTACAGGGGCGGATCGGGCGTGGCCTATCCGACAGTCCACCCATGATCCAGAATCGCTAAAATAGTCGTATTTGATAAATAAACACGAATCGGTCAGATGGAGTAGATGGTGAGAGCACTTGTATAATAGGCGTGAGGCTACGGGTTCGGTACCGTATTTATTAGTCAGTTTGTTGTTTTTTGGCCTGAATTTCTATTCATCGCCTGAAATTACTTAAAATCGCCCCAACTACCACGTAAATGTACCATTATATCCTTGGCTGCTTTTACAACTCTCTCTCCACCACCACCTAAAATCACTAACCACCAATCGCTACCTCCAACCCACCGACGATCACCACCGACGACAACAATGTCTTTCGACGACGTAAATTTTTATCCGACAAAGTTAATAAATTTTTTTTAACGAATTCCATGGGGATAACGTGTGGCCTGCACGTTGGCCACCATGGACACAACGTCCGGCCTGGGACGTTGTGTCCATGGGGCACGTGTGGCCCGCACGTTGGCCATCATGGACACAACGTCCGGGCCAGACGTTGTGTCCATGGTGGCCAACGTGCGAGCCACACGTTAGGCCCATGGAATTCGTTAAAAAAACTTAGCCCGTCGGAATTTTATGCTCGTCGGTGGTGATAGTCGGTGTTGATCGTCGGTGGTGATGAGAGAGAATATGAATTAGAGAAGGAGTTAAGTTGGAGTAAAAATCAAAAAAATATAGCATGGGTATAATGGTACTTTTAGAGGAGAGTTGGGGCGATTTTAAGTAATTTGGGGGCGATGTTTAACAATCCCCTGGCTGTTCTATTTTTGGTCTTGTGTCATTATTATTGTTTTCTTCTGATTTCAATAGTGAGGACTAAGGCAAAAAATTTATCATACAGTCCGATTAGATTCATTATTTCTTACCATGTCATTCCCTAATTTGGTTTTTCAACTTTTTATTTTTTTCATCATCCTTACTCCTTTTAAAACATTTAATATGTTGCTTATGATAAATTTTTCAAATACTTAATATGTGGCTTATGAGAAATTTTTCATCATCATTTCTCGATTATTTAAATACATCTTCTTCCCACAACTAAAACGTTAAGGTCATACACTCTCTCATTTAAATAAATATATCCAACTATTTTCTATTATATCTACTTATTCAATTACTCACTCTATCTTTTTTAGCTTGCTATATTTTTCATAAATGGATGCCTTTTATTTACTTGCTACGTTTTTTCATAAATGGGTGTCTTTGTTTTTACTTGCTACATTTATTTATTTGGTAGCTATGAGCCACACAAACATTTATCAATATTCTCCCTTTATTTTTTGTTCTTCTCCTCCATCTTATGTAACACTCAAATATTTGTCATTTTCACATAAAGTTATTGTTGAGTCATGTGGTGTTTTGATGATTGTAACCAAATGATGATTATCTAACTAACATGTGTGTCATGGAAGGTTGAATATATCACATCATGAAGGAATTCCAACAAGTGAAGTTCCTGAGGAAGAAATCCAAATAGAGAAGAAGTCTGATTATACAAATATGCTGCTAGACTTTATGTAAGGTCCTAAGCTGAACCAAATATGAAGAGTTCAAGAAAAATGATATGGAAGCAAGCAGCAACAAAGTTCCTAGAAGAGTTCCTCGAAGAGTTCCTAGAAGGAACACAAACAGAACGGTTCCTAGGTAGATCTTAAAAGGAACATTGAATATGAAGTTCCGAAGCAATTCCTGAGTGGGATCAGCAAGATGAAGTTTCAGACTTGAAACAAGAAGTTCCTGAGCGGGAACCATGAGTGCGAAGTTCCTTAATTGAACTAGCACATCGAAGTTCCAGAGGTGGAACTATCAGCATGCGGTTCTTGAGTTGTAGCAGCATGGAGCATAAAGGCAGAAAATATGAGTTTATTTTAATTCTAGGATTCATGTAAGTATGTGGAAACTGAAAGGTAATGGAACAAGGTGTCAAAAAGGCACTCGTGGAACTTAGAGTCAAAAGTATTTAAGAGTCAGTGAATATACTGCATATTATTATCTCAATATGTAGGGATTTATTTAGAGTTTGTTTCTTAATAAATCTCTAATTGATTAATTGTTTTAAAATAATATGCATTAGTTGTTTTAGGACAAGATTTAGTTTTTAAATAAAACATAAATTTTAAATAAAATAGTTTTAAATAAAATCTGTTTTAATTTAGGATTCTGATTTTAATATCTTTCATTTATTTAATTTAATCTTATCAGTTTTTGGAAAATAAAAAGCCTAGATTTATAATACGTATAATGAGTTTTTTGTGAGTGCAGGAACTTGTAGACGCGAGTTCCTGTACGAACTGAAACTCATGTATTCATGTCATGTTTGTAAAAAAGTTTCCAGTAAAATATTTTTGCATAAGAAAATAAATAACGAGTAAGTTTTGGTAAAGAACACCTGGCTATGTAAAGAGAATGTTGATACAATTAATCTAAAATAAAGGAACTAAGTAGCAGTCATAGGAACACGTTTAATGGTATAAGGTGCAACAGTTAAGAACCATCAGTTAAGTTTTTAAAGGCTACAATCTAAGAAGATTGAGTTAAAGATTTTATTTAATAAAAACGAGTTTAAAGAAAATCTTTTTATCTATTGTTTGTTAAAAGGATTAAAATTCGATTTTATTATTTAAATATCTTTTTTAGGAAAAACGAAAATATAGAAATAATGCATAACTAACTGCAAAATTATAGGAAGCACTTACTGTGTTGTTGCACACGTTCAAAATAAACGTGGAGTTAGTGGAAGATCATGCAGCTCGTTCCTCAAGCTAAGGAACAACATGGGTTAATGCTTTAAACCACTAATACATATTTAATCCCACGTTTTATACAATGACTGCTATAAATATACAACTTCAATTAAGTTCCAAATTGTCTGACTTATGTCATTCCATATGGTCTGGCTTAAGGAATAATGTTAAAAAAGAATTATACTTTTCTATTCCTCGTTTTGAGTCAGATCCTGTGAGTTTCAAGTTCCTACGAGTGTCATGTTCCACTAGTAGAATAATTGCTTATTGCTGCGGTTTTTAAGTGGGGTATTGCTGCGGATTTCGCCGCGCCGCAAATAAGGGCGCAACGGTAAGTAAATCTATTGATGCGGTTCTAGAACCGCAGCAATAGGGTGCACATGAAAAGCTATAATAGGTCAATCTATTGCTACGATTTTGGCCCAAAACCGCAGCAATAGATGCCAGTAATTTTTTTTTTTGCTTCCAACGAAATTCTAACAAGTTAGGCCAACAACGAAATTCTAACTAGTATACAACCAAATTAAAATCAAATAATCAAATCCTTTCATTAATTGAACAATTTTATACAAAATTAAAAAAATTGAAGGATCTTGATAAACAAAACAACATTGTCACACAACATCATCACACAAGCAACTGTTGATGAATGAAACTCGCCGGAAAGTCATGTCATCATCGCACAAACGCCGTCACATTAAAGGATCTTGATAAACAAAACATAGATCTGAAAAAGATTGAGAAAACCATGAATTTGTTGGTGCTGCTTTGGTTATCTTCCAGTGGTTGGGGTACCGGCCTGCTGCAGTGCGTGCCTCAAAAAGAATTGATACATCTGTTTTACTGCCATGCTAGAGACAAAAGCAAAGAACAAAACCAATTAGTCATAATAACTTGCCATAAAAACATTCGTCGAAGAAGACAAACTCGCCGGAAAGGAAATTAAAAACGCATCGAAGGAAAACAAACGAAACACACATCGCCGGTTGAACTCGCCGGAAATTCAGAGGAATCTAGAATTTCTGTCACGAAATTCAATGAATCACTGGAAGAAATTCATCACGAGAAGAAACTTCGAAATCAAAACTTAACGTTCAGTTCAAATCTGAAATTCGCGAAAAACATAAGGTGTAATTTCCTGATCTCAAAAAAAAAAAGAGAAACGAGGAAGGATGATATATGTTCGTTGATGCTGAGGGAAATGATGCGAGACGAACGATGAGTTCGTTGATGCTGAGAGACGAGGTGCAAAGAAGATGTTCGTTGATGCTGAGAGACGCTGAGAGAGAGGCGAGCGACGGCGAGTTTCAGTGCTAATGGAGTGACGACGAGTTTCGGAGTGACGACAGTTGCTTGACAAGTTTAGAACTCCGACGCCGGGTTTGACGAGTCACGACGACCCAGCGATGGAGGCGAAGCGTCATCGTGTTTGTAGTTGCTGGTTGTGGTACGGTGGTGGTGTTTGTTGTTTTTTGGGAGAAGATTGATGAGGGAGGAAGAGAGAGAATGAGAGAGGAGAGAGGTGTGAGGATGTAAAAATTGAAGAGGCGGGGAATAAGTGAACTGACTGGGTGACCCACTGCAAACCCTAGCTCTTTTTTAATTGTGAATGAGTTTCTTGCTGCAGGTTTCCCTAGAAACCACAGCTATAGATATAATATAAATAATATTTTAATTTATTGCTGCAGTTTCTAGCGAAAACAGCAGCAATAGGTTATTTTTTAACGCTTTTTTTTCCTTTTCTCGGGCACTTTATTGCTGCATATGGGTAAAACCGCCGCAATTCAGCCGCCGTAATTAACAATTTTTTTACTAGTGTTCCTTTACTGTTCTTCAGTTTCTATATACTAGAGTTTAACCAAATTATCAAGTGGTCGTATTTGAGTTTGGGTTAAAGGGTTTGAGTGAACTCTTGTAATGGGGACTTGGTTAAGAGTTTGAGTGAGTTCTTGTATCAAGTTCGAGTTAGGAACTTGAGTAAGTTCTTGTTGTGTATGCGTAGACTTAGGGTGAAGTCTATGCAGGGGTGAAGGATTTGAGTAAACCTTTTGTAAAGAGTTGTGGGAACTCTTGAGAGACTTTGAGTTAAGTCTAGGGTTTAGGGTTTAGTGTGGAACTTGCGTATGTAATAGGTTGTAACAGAGGCAATTTCCTATTACAGTAAAGAGTTTAAATTCGGAGGAGGTCGTGGTTTTTCTTCTTGTATTGAGACAAGAAGTTTCCACGTAAAAATCTCTCTTGCCCTTTAAGTTCCTTATTGCTTATGTTTTAATTTCCGCATTATTTGGGCAATAAGTTCCACACTACAATTCACCCCCCTCTTGTAGTGTTCCTTCCGAGTTAACAGTTATGATATCCACCCCCTCTACTAAATTCCCGTGCATATCAAAATGTAGCAAGTAAATGTATTGGTGTGACCATGTTAGTAGATTATATCACACTATCTCAAATCACATATGCTTTGGGACGCGGGAGTAGTATTTTTGTTAAACAAACGACAAAAGATCTTTTATAAGTCCAACCTACCTCGTATACAAATCTTGGATCCGCCATTCATGATACTCGTTGTTCTTAGTGAGTCGGTACTATTGAAAATTTCGTGCTTGGAAGATCGTTTATCCGGTTATATTATCGACTATTATATCTATACACATTTCTAACATAAACTTAGCTTAAACTAGAATATACTCATCTATCAAATACTTCCTCCGATCCTTTTTTAATTGCAACTTTTTCCTTATTTGAAAATTTTATATTAATTGCAACATTTTCTTATTTGGTAATATCTTCTCTCTATCTCTCTCCGATCATATGGGTCCTACTTTTTATCTATCTTTATCTCTATTCTCTTTACATAAGTTTCGTAAAAAATGTGACAATGAAATATGTTGCAATTATTATAGAACGAAGGAAGTAGCTCCTTAAAACTTCTATTTAATGAACCTTATTACCTTGTCACGGATTCAAGCCTTATCATACTACACGAGTTGAAGTGTTATGGTGCATTATGTCCAAATATGTCATGACTCATGGGTTCGTCACTTGTGCATGAATCTTTGATTGAGGGGAGGGGCGCCGCATTCCGTGTAGACATTATTGACAATTGTGAATAGGAAGGACTAGGATGACAATGTGATGTAATAACAATTTGTTTCCACTTATTTCAATAATAGTATAGATTTAAGAAATACTTTATTCATTCTTATTCTATTGCAATAATAAGTTTGGACACGGTTATTAAGAAAGTGAAAAGATGGGTAAGTATAAAGGTACCCTTTAACTTACTAGAGTAAAAGAGAGAAATGGACACTTAATAAAGTAAAAATACTCCTTAAACTATAAATGGTGGAGCGGTGAGTAACTAATGATAGTTTTAGTAAGATAAAGTAAGGGTAATAATGTCAACTAATAAGTTGTTTTTTATACCAAAAGTGGAATTATTGCAATAGTTGTGAAACTACTGAAAGTGATAATTGTTGCAATAGAAAAAGAACGAAGGAAGTATAAATGATCACAATTGTGCATTAGCGAACATGAAAGTAAACTGGAACAACTACAAAGTACAAACCGACGAAGTACAAAAATAGGTACCTTAACATAAAATGAAGTGTATCTGAGAATATATGGAAGTCTAGTAAACGAAAATGACAACCTTAACCATAATGTCCACTAATTTAGACTCATAGACTGGTTCATACTGGGCTGATAAAACCCAGCCCAAACATAACTCCTCTAATTTCAAAGCCACCTTTTTTCCCATTTACCCTGTTTTTTTCTTTTATTCTTCTTCTTCTATTTCTTCTTAAGCTTCATCTTCCAAGTTCCAATTTTTCTGGGTTATTCACTTTTCTTAAGCTGTGATCAAATTGAAAAAAAATATATACTTATATCATTTTCAATTTAAAAAGGGTCATAATTTTATTTTTACTTTGGTGTAAAAATGGGAAGGTTATTTATAGAATCACTTCCAGGTCCAAAGATATTCAAATGCAAGTGTTGCAAAGTAGATTCTGCATCTCCAAACGACATCGTTTCTAAAGACTTTTATGGGCGTTTTGGTAAAGCTTATCTCTTCAGAAGTGTGTATGTACGCTTCTTTCTCTCTCTCTCTTTTCACTCCTATTTAAGTTTTTGGTAGTTTTGATTATTGCTTTTAGGACTCATAAATTACTGGCAGAAGTAAATTAGAGAGCATATGTTAATTATTGTTTCTGTATATTTTGAGGCATAATTTTTTATGCACCTACCTAAGTAGTATTGTTTATAATGATGTAATATTGTAGTCAGAATTAGAAAATTGTTATTATAATCTTTATGATACTTTTATAGAGGTTGTCTTTGATGATATTGATTCAGACTTTTATGTTAGCTTGTTTAGAGTTGAAATGTTGATTTTCATCCTATCCCAAAATTATTTAGTAGTGATTTTGCATATTTTAAGGGTATTAGTACTCTAATTAGCTCATTTTAGCCCTAAAATAATGTTGGTGTTCTTGTATTGAATGTGTATTTGTACTCTAATTAATTAGCTATCTTATGAAGTATGAACTTTAATTAGAAATCAAGTTGAAGGTGAGTCCAAGGTCGATTCGTGCTATATTACTCGATTTTTTTGTTTCCAATCCAATATAACCATGTCATTTGTTGGCAAGTGAAGTATATGATACTTGAATACTTCAAATAAGACTTTCCAAAAATACTAGTATAGGTTGGATCCTTAGCTTTTCAAAAGCCATATGTTAGGGAACATAAATGAGTTATCAAGCCTATTTGTTGATTTATTCAATCTTATGCTTATCGTCCATTGCTTACTAGCATTTTGATCCTTTAGACATGAAATTTATCTTCCCATCTATGTGATGATTCTTAAAGCAAATCAAGTTACATCAACCGTTTAACCGACCCTGTTTCTTTTGAGGCGAATTAATGGGATTCAGCTCAAATTCCTCTCACAATTACAGTTCACTTCAGTCCACAAGAACAGGGCCTAGGTGGAAACAATTTTGTGGCTTAATAAATCGGAAGAATAATAGGTACACTCTATTGTCTAGACTTTCAAAATCACTTGGCAAATCATTTCAATTTCTCGAGACTCCGACATAGGTTTGATCCTTTTGGACCCTGCCACTTCATTTTGGGCTAACATAAAATTTTCAATATAATAGCCAATTTTGGCTCATAATGTAACCAAGTGTCAATTTGGACTAGCTCATCTCCAAATAAATAGGCTCATCAGGTGCTGTGCTCCTACAATAATTGAGAACACTCAAAAGAGTAAAATAAGGATATGCCCGTGCTTCTGTCCCTAAATTGTTGTCACATTATACCTCGATGCTCCTAAATCCTAATAAGTTCTATTACTCTAATTGTGGTGAATAGCACATCAGAATCAACATGAGAAAGTTTTCACAGTAATATGGCTGAATAATATAGAAGTATTAGGTTTAACTCCCAAGAGCTGAGTAGTTCTTTCAGCCATCTTGGTATGTCCTAGAAAATGAGCTGGTTACTTCCTTCGAGTCAGCAGTATGTGTCTACATTTAGGAATAAGTGTTATCTGAGAAGCCCAATTTTGCCATCTTCTTATGTTGAATTTTGAAAATGGGTATTTCGGGTATTGTGTAAGCCAAAACATTTCTGTATTATATCAAACTTATTAAACCTGTTCGCTGAAACATTCCTCCAGGGTGAACGTCTGCATAGGGCCTACTGAGGAGCGACGTCTTAGCAGCGGACTGCATGCTGTCAATGACATATATTGTAGCTCTTGCCAGCAAGTACTTGGTTGGAAATATGTAAGTACCAAAATAATTCTTGCAGTTCATTCATGCCATCAGGGGGCATCAGCTATTCGAGCAAACATATTTTAAATTTTTTTGGCCAACACGGCATGTGTTTTGTTTTTTTCATATTTCTAGCAGGTATATATCCTGTGTCTACAGCTGTGTTCTAAGGCAAAAGTGTTTGGATAGGGTATTTTGGAGGGGAAGGGAGGAAAAAGAAGGGAAAGATGTGTGTCAAAGGACCAACTCAACCAAAAGTTTGAGCTAATGGTTGAGGCCCCAGAAATAGTTTTATACTCTATCACGCCCCCTCACGCAAGAGCCCTTTGGGCTTGAAGTGTGGATGCAGCACATGCCTCCCTCATACCTAGCGCTAGATATTTCACCTAGAAAGGAGGGCTAGATGAGATTTGAACCCGTGACCTTTATGTCACGCACTCACGCTGTGATACCATGTCAAAGGACCAACTCAACCAAAAGCTTAAGCTTATGGTTGGAGTCCCATGAATAGTTTTTATACTCTATCAATTTGTTTTCTCTTGTTTGGATATAATATTTTCTCTTTTTCTGGATATAACATAAGAAGGGATTCGGAAGAAGCATCTTTCCTCCCATCTTAGTAAAACCAAATCCTTCCAATATCCGAAAGATTTGGAAGGAAAATGCAAGCTCACTCTTCCCTCCGCTTCCTTCTCCTTCCTCTACCTTTCCCTCCATGATTTTTATCCAAGTGTTAAGAGTGTGTCTAGATAGGGGAAATTTATAAGGAAAGAGAGGAATTTGTTTTCCCTTGTGTGTATATGACATGAAAGAAGGAAATGGAAATGATCCTTTTACCTTTGCCTCTTAATAAATTAAATCCTTCCAATATTGGAAAGATTGAGAAGGTAAAAACAAGCTCATTGTTCCCTCCACTTTGTTTCCTTCTCCTTCCATCCCTACTTTTCCCTCCATGATTGCTACCCCAATAGTGTAATATTTGACGACAGCATAGTTACATGTATATCCTATTATTAGAACGAAAATTAGCTTGTCTTGCATTCTCATATTACAAATTCTTATATGAATATAGATCAATGTAGTTAATTTAACTTACTTCCTCTTACTTTCTCCATCCCAACTTTCTCCGAACTTCTTTGTTTGATGTATATGATTAAGCATCAAATCAACATGTGTTGGATTTATGTAAATTATTGTATTATTGAAACCAATGTAAATGATGAATGGCCTAAATGTTTAGTTTTCTTGACCCCTCATCCGTCCCCATAGAAGTCCAAGAAAGCAAAATAGAAATAAAGATCAAAGGTCTTGTAATAGCAAAGGCTTTACATGAAAGGTAAAGGTTTTGACTTTCTTCTATACCTGTAATCTATCCATGCCAAAATCTATTCTTTGATGTGTTTGCTAAGCTTCAAACTCATGCAGATTGGCTTTTTAAATTTTCTTGAGATGACTAATTGCATGATTTTGTTGTGATGTCAAGAATTTTGCACTCCCTTTATATTTTATTCAAGCATACGCGTAGACAGATAGAAGGGCAGGATGTGTCATGACCGCCTATTCAGATTTCAAATGATCATCCTCGGGATCGAAGTGTGGAAACAGGGGATGTGGCCTCCCTTATCAGTATTGTCAATTTGTCATCTTTAGTCACTACTGCATATGGTGGGATATAAGAATGAACTAGAACATTAGCTTAGTTAATCGTTGACCAAATTCATTATAAGTTTATTATGGGTTATAGTAATTAAACATCAAAAATTTATCTTATTGGTGTACATGTTCCTTCTGATCAATAAATTTATTCTACAGAGAATCAATTGGGGGCTCAATGCTAGAGCTCTCATCTCCTGATTCTCATCACTCCAAAGTTGGGTTATATTGGTGGTTATCTTTTTGGTAAAACTCCCAGATATCAGTTTTCAGAGTGAATGACTGAGGTTTCCTTGTGGGCGAGGATCCTCTACTGTCTCCCCACCTTATAGGAGTTGTGTCGTATGTGGCTAGTAATTTTTCGAATCATAACAAGAAGTTCATTTCTTTTGCATTTCCCAAGAAATAGTTTCTGGCTCCCACCACTTTGATCATTGGTTATTAGGTTCTATGTTTCTTTGTTGGTCTTAATGCAGGAGAAGGCATACGAAGAAAGCGAAAAGTATAAGGAAGGGATGTACATTCTTGAGAAAGCAAGGGTCATGAAGGACGGCTGGTGATGCTTTCAGAGCAATTCATGCTATGCAGGCTCTCATGCTGTGAATTTTGTAGTATATAGGCTAATGATTCTTCAGATCTTAGAACACCAATGCTTGATATATGCATCGTTGTAATTACAACTATATATGTTGGGCTCAGGTGTGTGTCGTAACCCAAATCATTCGTGGCTTGAAATTATGATGTGTTAGTAGTCAACACCAATTAGCTGAGATGGAAATAATGTGGTAGTAGTCGCTGGTGATACCGTGATAGTACCAGATTTTTCTTTGAAGCTTAGAATTTGATTTTTAAAATAAACAAAGGTTCATAACTACCCAAACGATTCGTGGCTTGAAATTATGATATGTTTCACCTCATTATAAAAAATCTGAAATCCCCTACCTTTGATCGATATGCTCTTAGACACGGCCATACATAACATAGAAAGCACAATTGAAAAGAATGGACAATTAGCTAGAGCAACGGGTGCTATAGCGAAAATGATTGTAAAAATTGGAAAATTGGCCACATTAAAATTACCTTATGACAGGGTATGTTTGATATCTAAAAATTATTCAGCAACAGTTGCACAAGTGGGCCAAGTTTGTTTCGTGTAGTTGATTGGGGACTCACCTTGTAACCTTAATATCAGAAGGTTGAATCATCCCAACTGCTTTATTGAGGGGTAGGGATTCCCCTTACTTTTTCCCCGTACTCTCAAGTGTCTCCTGCAAATGCTAAAACTGTGCAGGTTGAAGTCTAGACAAGATTCTTCTTCTTATCATAAAAAGTAAAATAAAAAACAGTCATACAAGTGGGGAATGTTGCAGTGTACTAGAAAAGGTTGGGTAGAGTTGGATTTAAGCGTTAGCTAAGTACATTCATGATTAGTTCAATTGCATACTTTGTTTTTTTAAGCACAAATCAAAAAAAAAAGTTCATGTAAGGCCATGGAATACATGACATAAATGGTACCTTGAGTTATAAAGTTGTAATATAATCCGCATATTTCATGTGAGTCCATTACATGAGTTACATCCCTATTTTATATAATATATATAGCCGAACATATTCATTTAGAATTAATACTTGGTGCCTCTTTTTAATATAAACTGTCTTTACATCTTATGGAAACAAAATATATAGTGAAGTATATGGAAAATATTTGATATGACTAACCATATATAATCTCCACATAATTTTTTATAGGATTATTTGTCATAAACCACCTTTTTGGTTCTTTTTTTGTGGGAAGCCACCACTTGCCGGAATCCGGTCGTTGACTGCGATTTTCCGGCGTTGACCATCATAGAACCTATTTTTTTCATATTTTCGCCATTCCAACCACCAAGCCACCATTGCTGCCGTCACCACCACCATATAACCTTCTCCCTCGCTGCCACCACCCCCAACCCCAGGCCTTTAGCCGTCGCCGCCCAGCCCCACCCACCCAGCTCTCCCCCCTCGCATCCCCGGCAACCCCCCCTCCCCCCCTCGCATCCCCAGACAACCCCCCTCGCATCCCCGGCAAGACCCCCCTCGCATCCCCAGACAAACCCCCCGCACAGCCTTCCCACCCCTTCTTCTTCTTCTTCTTTCTCCGTTCCTCCTCCCTTGCTCTGAAATTTCAAAAAAAAAAAAATTGAGGGAGGAAGATGCTAGGAGAAGAAGGCGTGAAGGTGGAAGAAATGGCGAAAATCTGGAACAAAATGGGTTCTATGATGGTCAACGCTGGAAAATCGAGGTCAACCACCGGATTCCGGCAAGTGGTGGCTTCCAACAAAAAAAGAACCAAAAAGGTGGCTGCATGCCCAATTTTTTTTAAAAGGTGGTTTCTCACAAAAAAGTGGTTATAAAAGGTGGTTTCTGACAAATAATCCTTTTTTATATGTAATCATAGCAAATAGGAATGTTTAGATAAAAATGGAAAGTAGTTGATATTACTTATCATATAAGTATAATTATTATATAATGTGTAATCATGATCAATTTTTTGTATTATTTAATTACTTCTTACAATTATTTTATTAGAAAATATGAAATCTTACAATATTTTTTTATCAAAAAAGGATATACTCCCTCCGGTCTTTATTAGTTTAACCGTATTCCTTTTTGGGATGTTCCTTATTAGTTTACCCATTCCTTTTGTTTCTATTTTTGGAATGGGACCACAAACTTTCCATCACACATACATTCAACTTTAATATAAAATAACGCAAAGTCTTATAAAAGACCGTCTCACGTTAACACTAACGTGAGACGAGTCCGGTTTTCCTCCAATCCTCAGCCTCCGCCTTCAATTCCTCCACCATCCTCTCAAATTATGGAAGCTTTCTCTCTCTAACAGTCTCTGAAGAACAACAACAGCAACAACGATTGTTATTTTTAGAAGTTCATCAATTATTCGTTTCATCGAGGCCGCCATTGAAGAAACTTAAGAGAGAGAGAGAGAAAATGGAGTCACTTGGAACCAACAATGGCGGAATCGGAGGAAAGAGAAAGATTGAAGTGGTGAGCTGATTTGAATTTGGCCATTTATTTCTGTTTTGGTGGTTATTTTTGTTATGCAGATTGATTATTGGAGCTTGAACTGAAGTGGGTGTAGTCTAGAATTGTGTTGCATGTTGTGTGATATCGAATTCGTTCCGAAAATTTAGCAGTTGCAATTTGTAGCTTGAAGTGGAACTGGATTGATTGATGATTTTGAGTTAAAATAGTTCATTTTGGTGTATAATGAAGTGGGTTCTTTAAATTTTGATTGTTTGAGGTTTTAGGATTTTATAGGCTTAAGTGGAACTGGATTGCTTGAAGATTCTGGGTTAAAGTGGTTTATTTTGGTGTATGACGAAGTGGGTTCATTCATTTTTGATTGATTAAGGTTTTAGGATTTTATAGCATGAAGTGGAACTGGATTGACCGATGATTTTGGGTTAAATTGGTTCATTTTGGTGTATGATGAAGTGGGTACTTTGAATTTTGATTGTTTGAGGTTTTAGGATTTTATAGCCTGGAGTGGGACTAGATTGATTGAAGATTCTGGGTTACAATGGTTTATCTTGGTGTATAATTGGGATTCCTGAGCATTTGAAAGGACCAAGAAGAGGTGAAGAACCCTTTCCTGTAGCTTTAACTGCAACTGATGCACCTTATAGCAAATGGCAATGTCGAATTATGTACTACTGGTACAAGAAGCAGAAGGAGTTGCATGGATCTGATTTTGGTGGATTTACTAGAATTTTCCAATTAGTTAAGGAATTTTAATAATTAGTTACATATTTTTGGCTCTTAGTTATGATTTTCTGATTCATAGTTTGCTTTTCCTTAATAGTTATGAAATTCGGATATATAGTTATGATTTTTAGGTTATTAGTTATTAATTGTGGTTAATAATTATGGTTTTATGGTTGATAGTTGTGATTCTGGCTATTAGTTATTGTTTTTTGATAAATAGCTATGATATTTGGGTATTTAGTTATTATTGTTTTTACATTAGTTATGACTTCTTGTTTTTTAGTTCCGGTTTTATGGCTAATAGTTTTAGTCTAGAAAATAACTGAATGATTATAATTATAGCATATGATTAATTATTTATTAATTTCATGAGTAACAATGATGCATGATTTTATGGTTATAGTTTTGATATTTGGTTAACAATTATACTTTGAGGGTTGATAGTATGGGCGGTCAATAGTTATGATTTTAAGTTCATTAGTTTTATTTATTGTATGCATTAGTAAACATTGTTTTTGCATTTGTTATTTGAGGTTGGCATAACTAATGCAAAAATGCGATAGTTATTTTTGAGAAAGAGAGAATTCTTTATGCGTGATATTGAAATTATGGCCAATAAAATGCATTATAATCTGAATTTTATGATATAACTAATATACTTCAGCGCTTAACAAATATACTTCAACGTTTAACTAATATACTTCAGCGCTTAACTAATTCACCCAGAAGCAATTTAAGGCTAACATAACTAATAGGTGCAAGCGCTTAACTAATTCTAATGCTGGTTTGATGCACGCGCGTGATGTAAGCATGACATCAGCGGTCTCACGTTAACACTAACGTGAGACCGTCTCTCAAAAAAGGGACTCATAAAATAATAGTTTCTCTTTCTTTCTATGTCCCACCACATTATTTCTCCTAAAACTCTGTGCAAAAGAAACGGGTAAACTAATAAAGACCGGAGGTAGTACATTAGTTGTATAAGAAAAATTAGGTCATGTATAACACGGACTACAAGTCCAATCTATATCTATTGTGCAATTGAACATGGCTGGTTGGCGGGTTCATGTCTTAAGAACGGATATATAGTAGCCTATGCACCTGTTTTTGAGTCGGAATGGAAAGATACAACATAAATGGTGGAAGACATTCTAAGGCGGTGTATATTGTCTCAACCATCAAATAGTCATCCCAATGCATCTCGAGTCCCACAATATGGTCCTGGATAAAAAACATGTTTGGACCCAGATAAGTTGAGATATAACTCCAAAGTCGCCGAACTTGAAAGCTATATTCACGCTTTCGGATATTCCTAAAGCCCGGATAACATACCTCATAAGTCATAGGATGCATTCTAGGGTCGTGGGAGACCATTTTAAAGCTTATTTTAAGATTGAAACGAAAATGATGTAAAACAAGTTGTGGAAGGAATTTTAAGGCAATATAGAGGGTTCCAACAACCCTGGAGGAAAAACGGGGGGAACAAGTTCAATGATGGTCAACGCCGGAAAATGTTACTCAAAATCCGACAACAGGTGGCTCATTGCAATAAAAAGTTAAGAAAAGGTGGCTTCATGCTTAAAAAATTATAAAAGGTGGTTTCTCACTGAAATATGAAAAGTGGTTATAAAATATAGTTTCTAATAAATTTTTCTATAACATATCATCTTCAAAAGTTACTTTTCTATATATTTTTTTACCTCAATTAAATTATCATATTGCTAGTTCAAAGCATATTAATAGAGTAAGTATTAATTTGCTTCGGTTTTGAAGAGATACAATATACTGCATTTGGTTCGATTTTCAAGAGAAAAAATGTCTTCAAGATTTCAAAGATTCCTTATATTCCTGAGATAGGAGCTTAAACAAAGGGGATTGTTAAACGTCGCCCCCAAATTACTTAAAATCGCCCCAACTCCCCTCTAAAAATACCATTATACCCTTACGATTTTTGTTTTGATTTTTACTCCCCTAATTCATATTCTCTCTCATCTTCGCCATCACCACCCACGATCACCACCGCCAACCACCGCCAATTACCACCGACGAGCACAAAATTCCGACGTTTTTTTTTTAAACAATTTTTTTTTTAAACGAATTTCATGGGGCCAACGTGTGGCCCGGACGTTGTGCCCATGGAGCCAACGTTAGCCACACGCCGTTAGCCCTTGGCAAGACAACGCCCGGCGCCAGACGTTAAGCCCCATGGGAGCAACGCGTGCCACACGTTGGCCCATGAAATTCCTTTAAAAAAAAAAAATTACTCGCCGAATTTTGTGCTCGTCGATGGTGATCGTCGGTGGTTGGAGAGGTAGCGATTGGTGGTTAGTGATTTTAGGTGGTGGTGGAGAGAAGTTGTAAAAGCAAGAGTAATTAATGACATTTACATAGTAGTTGGGGCGATTTTAAGTAATTTGGGGGCGACGTTTAGAAGTTCAGTAAACAAAAACCCAGAACTAAACCTATCAAATCCAAAAAAAATATGCATCTTAAAAAGTCTTTGACATTGAGCTCTGTGGACTAAAACTTCCTTGCAACCTTTTTACCTTTTTCATTTTAAGAAATGCAATGACAAAGATTAGTTAACTAATAAAAAAAGGTATAGGCGTATAGCATATAGTTCTGTGGACTATATTAGATGTCAAAGTCACAAGTGGACAGTTTTACACTGATCTCAATATAAATGTGGCCCAGGTTGATCCATCAATAACACTAAGAGTAAAATGGGCCCAGTCACAGTCTCAAGTAGGCTATTGTGTAATCTGTGTGTTGTGTGGGGCCGGGCAATTGACCAGGAATTGCATGAAAATGAAATGTTAAAAATAGATCGTGGCTTTTTTGGTAGCCATTGAATTGGGATAAGTCAGATCAAATCTTAAGATAACGGCTTCTTATTCACACAACTCCCTGCAAATTTTATTTTTTGGGCTTATTTTATCCAGAATGTGTCAAATATAGTTTCCCATTAATGCAAGCTAACCCTGTAATTAAAAGGGTATTTCTAATGCTTAATTAAATGTCTTGTGTGTATAATATGAGGTAATTGAAGTCACTTACTTTGACAATGGCGGATCTCAAAGCAATGGCAAATCTAGAAAGATTATTTAGTTGGTCCAAACTTGAGAAGTTTATTTTACTCCTTTTTGTATTGTTCAACATTGGTGGTGGACAAATTTTATCCCAATTTATATAGTGGAGTTCTCATAATGGTTATTTTTTTTTTTATTAGGAAAGATAATTGGTTCAACCCCGTGCCACTTAAATCCAGCGCACGTCACCAACTTAGAGATCGTTTACAACGCTAGATAGCCCAGAAGGACAGGCCTAAAGGCCCATTGCTACTACAAGTGAATGCCTTAATCTATTGTTGGGATAAGGATTCGAATCCTGGGCAATGCCCTGAAATTTAGGGTGGTCCTCCAGTTAGAGGTGTGCACCGGTCCAAAACCGGACCGGGTTGGACCGGTTGGACCGGTGGACCGGAATCCAAATTTTTTTTGGACCGGGATCGGACCGGAATATTCCGGACCGGTCCCGGTCCGGACCGGAAAAATTCCGGTCCGGTCCGGTTTTGGACCGGTTGGACCGGAATTAATATTTTTTTATAAAAAAAAAACTTTTTCTTAGATTTAAATATATTTATAAATTCAATATATTAAAATATAATAATTGTAAAAGCAATAATCTTAAAGGTAATAAATATGAGGTTTTAACTTTCTAACTTTTTAAGTTTTGAACTTTTTTTTAACCTTTAAACTTTTTTTTTAAAAAAAAAAAAAACAGGAACCGGTCCGCCGGTCCGGATCGGAAAATTCCGGGTTTGGACCGGACCGGACCGGAAACCCGGAATCCCAAAATTTCATGGACCGGGGACCGGACCGGAAAATTCCGATCCGGTCCATTCCGATCCGAATTCCGGTCCCGGTCCAAAAGTGCACACCCCTACCTCCAGTCCACTGAGCTACCTACCACCTCTACCTCCTCCATGATGGTTAATTGGTTACAGTTTCTAAGGTTTCATTTAACTCTGATTATTACTACGTTAACTGCATCATATCATCAATGTTATGACTCATCAAGTTACCATGCACAAATACTAAAATGTTTGTGACGACTAGGGTAAACTGTTGCATTAGCTTCTTGACTTCTTTTACTCTTCTTTGTGGGAGTGTTGTCTAAGTACAAAAGAGAGGACACAAATAATCAGGGTCGTCTCGTATAATAAGGGGCCATGTGCTATATTAAATTATAAGGATTGCGAATTTTTGGTGAATAGGAAGAGACGAAAGAGTTGTTAATGAGGATTTTTTTAGAGAATAGGAAGAGACGAAGCAAAAGACCATATATATATTAACCTATTTGAATCTGCATCCAACATTACACTCGATAAATTGGAAAGGAATAACATGTAATTAAATTCAGTTTTTTTATTATTACTTTGGACGAACAACTAATAGAATCAAACCCTCATATTTCGGGAGCCCTGTGCAGTTGCTCACCCTGCATATGGCCTTAGCCGCCCCTACAAATAATCCTCCAAGAAATGCATGAATCAAATCGCAATAAATTACTAGGTATTTGCGTACTTGTGAGCATACTGCATATGTTTCTAGGTAATATGATAATAACAATTAGGGGTGTAAATGATGCGAGTCGAGTTCGAGTTTAGGCTAGCTCGACTCGACTCGTTAGTATTTCGAGTTGAGCTCGAGTTGAGTCGAGCTCACTCGAGTCGAGTTTTGACCGAATTTTGACCGAGTCGAGCTTTAATCGAGTCGAGTTTTGACCGAGTAGATTTTGAGTAGCTTGCAAGTGTCTCATGTTAAAAGCAACACTAAGGTAGAAAATTGCTAAATCTATGTATTTTGATATTGATAATTGGGTATTCGAGTTTCTCACGAGTTTTCGAGTCGAGTATCGAGTTGCTCAACTCGGCTCGCCAATATCTCGAGTCGAGCTCGAGTTCGATTCGAGCTCACTCGAGTCGAGCTTTGACCTAGTTTTGACCGAGTCGATCTCGAATAGCTCGCGGGTTGTCTCGTCTCATTTACACCCCTAATAACAATGGATGATATAGGAATAGATGTATTTTTTATCGTAAATAATCATCATGATATATATGGAAGTATATATTTCAAAGCATATGCTCTTAAGTACATTTAATAAATCTAATATTCTATATACATAAAAGAATCATTTCTTTTCAGTGGACCTAAAACTTCTTTTTTTTCCTTTCAAAATTCCAATCAGCAAAAATAATTCTCATTTTTTCTTTTATTTCAAAATTTTGTAACCAAAAAAACATGCCACTTTCAGAATATATACAAATAATATCCAAAAGAAATGATGTAGAGGATTTTTTCTACAAGCTAACCCTGAAGATTGGCATTGTTCATTTGTTTGGCAAAATATATGACTAAAATGATAAATTGATTTATTAGTTGTTGTTAGTACATGTCGTCTTGAGCATGTTGATAATATCATAAATGAAGCATGTAACCATTGTCTTAAAAATGTCTTCATTTCAAGGAGTTCCTAAAAGTCAATCTTGCAATGTTATGAATGTTGTAATCATTCCAAGGTATGAATATCATTATTATTGAACGCCCAAGATTTGATGAAATTGTTATCTTATTCTATTAACTGATTGTTAATTCCACTTATAATGTATGACAAAAGTGGTATTCTAAGAGCCACGATACTTCATGACCTTGCATAACGCGCTTTGGGATGCTAAGCTACGGACATTAATTAGTGTTTCAGCAGGTTCTCCATCTATTACAATCTGCCTGTATTGCATTTAAATATTCTTCTAACTTTTTATTTAAAATAAAATGACAATTGTTTGTATTTATGCAGCCAAATGGACGCACTCGATTCTTCGAAAAAGTATTCTCAAAACTTGGATACAGAGCTTTTCCTTGCTTCTTACCTTCACCAATTGGAGAGTACAATCCAAAAAATTCTTATACCGTTAGCTATGTGATGCATGTTGATTAGACGGAAGAGTGCATATGGTTAGGCAAGCACCATGAAGGGAAAATAAATAGGTGAAAAACACTATTTCATATGCTCATTTACTTTCTTTGTTATTACATTGTTGCACTATGAAGATGCTTTCTATAACAAAACTTTGTAAATATTTTTTATTACAAATTATTACTAGATGTAGTTATGTAGTTAATTTAACTTTGATAATGATTTCGCATGCATAGTGTGCATATAAGGCTTAATATCTAAAAGGGATACTGGAGAGGATTCTTTCTATAAGCTCATTTTTAAGGCAGGCATTATATTGTTCATTTGTTTGGCAAATTATATGGCTAAAATGAGAAGTTGATTTATTAGTTTAGAATTGTTTGGCCAAATGGTTTCGTTTTGAACCTCATCATATTAAAAAATGTGAGCAATATTCCAATCTGTTTGTAATTGTATCTATATAAACATCACCTCTTACATCATTTTGTATATTGCAGCTAGTATAAGAAGTATCTAATTATGTAAAGAATTATAATACATTTAACAAACTCAATAATATTTCATCTTTTTAGCTAATTTTTCAACTAATTCTACCAAACAAAGTCTTGTCAGTTTTCACAAGAGAAGAGATCAAGTACAGTACTAACAATGACATATTGACATGTATTCTTTCTCATTTTGAGTAAAAACATTAACATGTATTCCTTCAATGAAGTAATTTTTTCTTCTTCTTACGAGAAATGTTAATTTAATTTGAATATGCGGTGGTTAAAGCTAGCACATATGTTTTGTAACATCATTCTTACTCGAAAACTAATACACAACTTGGAATAAAATGTCCATAAAGAGCCTTCCAGCCAGATTTCATTGGATCCAAGATTGTAAGCATGTTATAGACTAACTAAGTTCGGTTCGACTTGACTCGTATGTAAATAAATCGAGTTTGATCTCGATATTATCGTTCAAGTTTGAAGTGAGCTGAATTGAAAACCATATAGGTTTCGCTCGGAGGTTTGATGAGCTCGTTAGTTTGAGGAAAATAAGTACATGCTTTTTCAATCCCTTATCTCAAGGTGTGAACTTCCAATTTAATGAATTTATCGTTCCAATTTATCCCTTATCTCAAGATTGGTTGAAAGTTCGGTTCGACTTGACTCGTATGTAAATAAATCGAGTTTGAATTCGTTATTATCGTTCAAGTTTGAAATGAGCTGAATTGAAAACCATATAAGTTTCGCTCACAGGTTTGATGAGCTCGTTAGTTTGAGGAAAATAATACATGCTTTTCTAATCCCTTATCTCAAGGTGTGAACTTCCAATTTAATGAATTTATAAAGAAACGGTAATTCTTATGATGTTTTGCCTAAATTAAATACTACTATAAAATCAAGCAGCAGCAATTTTATTAATTCAATGATATTTGTTTTATTATTGTTAATCAAGCGAAGATCAAGCTCAGCTTGAACTCGAAAAAGTTTCATCTAGAATAAGTATTCAAGCTCAAGATGAGTTTGAGTTCGAATTCAAACTCGGTAAAATCAAATCAAACCAAACTAAATCATGCTAGAGTTTGGCTCAGCTAGTGGCCAACCTTAGACATTAGGCATAACAAGCAATAAAAAAGATAAAGAATGTCCAAGCCTTAGTTGAACCAACTCCCTATTTATAGTTTGTCATTGAGGATAATTTTAACATTTTCCCAGTTGTTATGTGCCTAACTGTCAGGCAATAATAAGTTATTACTGTGAAACATGATACCTAATTATGGGCAGAAGTAGCATTAACAAGAAAAGAAGGCAATGAAATTGACTGAACTGATAAATTTGAGCTAGATACTTCAGCTAAATCCAAACCAGAACCATTTTACCCATCTAAAACATTGCATAACACATACTCCATTAGAGTAGCTATATGAAGTCACAAAAATTCTTTTCAAGGGTATAAGCAGCTCTATGACAAGCATTCTGAAGAGTTTAAACATTACAAACTCGACAAGATGTTCACTACAGCAATTAAATACCTCATAAGAATATAAACAACTTGGCTGGAAAAAACTATATGAGAGGAGAAGATCAGAAAAACCATCCACTTCTTAGTTTCCTTATGTACCCGCCGCTGTGTTGCAAGTAATGGATGATACTAAGTGTACCCCGTGCTTCAAATTTACAAATTCCAACGAACGAAGACAAAAACGAGGAAGAAAAAAAACTATGATAAAATGACCAACAAGTGTGTGCCAATCCGATCTTGTTACTTGTATACTTTGAATCCAAGCAGCACCTCTCTGATCAATGCTACGACCCCAAGTTCCTACTTACTGAATTACAGAAAACAGTTTTTGCAGACTCTCTGTTCACCTACAGAAACTTTGACATCCAATTGAATAATTTCTCCTAGGCAGCAATCCCTGAAACTAACCACAACAGAAAGTATATGTCAACACAGGAAAAACAGGCATGAAAATCAAGCTCAATGTATATACATTGTAAGATAGAATATACCTATGTCACTCAAACTTAGGTTTTCGTGTCAAACACTAGTACATGTCAAAGTGTCCGACTCAGCTATTCTATGAAAATTTCATAATGTGTCGAGGTCCCATGTCAAATTGATGAGGATCCGACACAAGTACTTGAGGTAAAATGAAGAGTCTGAGTAACATAGGAAAATACAATTACGATTAATCATTTTTCTTTGTGTCATTAGCTTAGCATTGAGCTTTAAACAAAACTAAGTCAGTTCACTTTGCACATAACGAACCATTACCACAATGACTCTAATTGAAGAGATGATAGATTAATCACTAAGATTTGTGATAAGGGTCATATCTAGTTGGCATTGTGTGTAATTTCCGTGGCTTAATTTGGATTGGGGAGGGGGTAGCGATATCCAAGGGTGTGATTAATTATAGATAAAAAAAGACCTCCTCACGAGGCTCCTATTGGAAGGCAGGGCCTTATCCTGAAGTTGTATAGGTCTTCTTTTCTCGTGTGTGCGTGTGCACGCGCGCGTGCGTGTGACAGTGTGTGACTTCAATTTGAAGGTTGGGAGGGGTCAGGTCAGTCGGCACATAGGTTAAACACTTAAACTAACCACTAAAACAGAAGAAACATCATTTTTCACTCAAAGTAAACTTCCCAGTTCCCAAGTCCCATTATCTTCCATGGGTAAATTTTAGACATTGTTCAAGAGGATGATTACTTTCCTAGTTTCCTATGACAAATCTATGGCATGACTGCACTTTGTCAACCACCCAAATAACTAAACCACCATTGAATGGACAAGATACAAAAGGAGCTTCTTTTTGATGAGATGAATTAACATAATAGCAGCAAGTTCAACGGATTTAGCTAGCTTAGTTTGTAAGCTATCTTCATCTACAACATTGTACCAGACAACTAAGTTCAAAATCCAGCCAACATATAGGCCTTTCTACCTACTCATTAGCCAAAAACAGCAGGTAGTTATGCTGCATATGGCACTGATATGGACAGGACACTCTCCAACATATACCCTTCGAAGATAAGCAATACACTTTCAAACATCTAGATCAACTACAAGTTGAGAGATGAACAGATACTATAACCAAATTCTCCAGACTTCTAATTGAGAAGAATATCAAATCTTATTCAAAATGAAAAGTAATAAGAAATGAAGTGCTACATGTTAGGAGCTTCACTAGATTAAGTTCGGACATCAGTATGACTATGACATACTCACAAAAAAGTCAAAAAACTGAAACAAGCTCTTGACTAAAATTGAAGTGACTAAGTTCTTCATTAATACATTTTATAAATCCTGACATTTTCATTTAAAGTTGGGAGTATAGCTTCTCCTAAGATAATTATGACTTACTACTAATGACATGATTTGTAACAAATGAACTAGTTCTCGTAGTACTGGACACATCCTTTATGATTTAACCATGTCTTAAAATTTAAATTACTTGCAACTAAGTTGTGGCTTGAATAGTTACATTGCCCATTTTCATAACGCTATGATGTCATAGCAACGATTAACACATTATTGCTAAGTCAGTGAATATTTGGAGCTCATTAAGCATGCTATTCCAAATAAAGAAGCAAATCAGTAAAGATGATGACAGGCATGTCCAGATATGTGCAGATATTGTGTATAGGATGTCACAAAGAGGACAGGTTCTTACCTCTAAGTTGCTATTGACAAATTCTTTAACTACCAGCATAATCCAGCAGGATTATTGAGTGGAACATCTGAAACTGAATTACCAAGTCCAAATTCAAATGAACCAGATCCCTTCAGTCCCAAAGATGGCAAAAGCAAGGATTGCTCACTGCCACCACCAAGGAAATTATCGAACTTAGCATCATACCCACCATCTAATGAAGGAAAAGACGATACAGGCGATGTCCTGGTTCTCATGTCTCTGCCATACAATCCCATTGCTGATCCAAGATTGTTCTCCTCACGGCCATAGCTAAGACTGAGACCATTTGAGACAGAAGCACGCCCTCCACCTTGAACAGGAATGGCAGAAGAATTCCAAATTGACTCACTATTTTTCAGAGCATCAGCCTCAATATCTCTAAAGTTTATAGAAGAACTACTTCCAGAGAAAGCAGTGTCATTAATGATCCCATTCCCCCACAAGCTCCAGGAAGATGAGCCAAGATTAGAAGCACTACCCCTGTTCACCCCATCAAAATCAGCAAAGCCATCATGCCTGTTGACGTTGCTATTATGCAATGCACTTAATCCTTGCTCAAAGCTCAATTTTGGAAAGAGATTTGCAGTTTCGCCAAAGCTTGGACCCATTCTTGGCTCATAATTCATGGCACTTCCATAACTAGAAGGGCTAAACGAAGGAAATCCACCTCGAGGAAAAGGCATGGGACTTTGTCGTTCATCAATTTTAAGTCCATGTCCTCCAATAGGGCTTGGATTGTAACCCTGTGCATAGCCATTGAGGAAGCTATTGACTCTAGTAAGTCCACCACTACCACCACTTAAAGGACTCCTGCTTGGCCCTGGTGATAACTCTTTGGGAACAGCTCGTTTGACCTCAACCATTTTACCATTAAGTTCATGAAAGGTTTTCATCAGTGCTCTCTCGACTGCTTCTTCTGAGTCAAAGGTGATAAATCCAAATCCTCTTGGCCTTTGAGTGTTGTGATCATACATAACAACAACATCAGTAATGGTCCCAAACTGATCAAAGTACCTTTTGAAGTCCCCTTCTGTCACAGTAGATGCTAAACCCCCCACAAATATCTTCTTCGTCCGAGCAGGCACTGGCGATGCACTAGGACTGCTGTGGTTTCTAGTCAGGATGTGCTGGTCATCTCTAGGAACTGCCTTCTTTGCCTCAACCTGATCAAAAACAATTTACTGAACCCTGTAAGTAAACCAGAAACTTCTGATAATGCTTTATCACAGCATTGTGAAGGTCGGTTAACACCTTAAATTTGAACTAAGCTAATTGGCATTTTACAAGGAAGATGCTAAGAAGCAAATCAGAGAAATGCTAGATCTTGTTGTAAACCAGGAGCATTAAAAGTAAACTAGTTTAAGCACATTCGACATCATAAACAGACTATTGCTTCCATTAAAGTTGCAAAAAGGTTAAAAAAAGACAACAATGTCATCTTAGACTGCTTCATATGTCATCTAATCATTGTTAAATTACACACTCTACATCGTTTTGCTCCTTCATCATCAAACAATAGATTCGCCATGAAAAAATAGCTATCATGTACGTAAAAATCGATCTGAAAACTGAAACTGAACATCTCTAACCAATGTATAAGACATTCAGACATACATAATCCAAACTATACCTCCTCCATAATAAAGCCATCACAATCGCGCTTCCTAGAATAGATATACAAACAGATAGTAATACAAAGAATCTACAGCAAAAGGACAATTTAAGGTATGCAAACAGCTTACAGTTCTGCCATCAATCATATGCTTCTGCCTAACAACTCGCTCCGCGACAGCTGGGTCAGCATAGATAACAAAGCCAAACCCACGGGCTCGGCCTGTTGCTCGATCCTTCATGATCACAGCTTCCACGACCTCACCAAATGTTTGAAAATACTCCCTCAGACGATCCTCATTTGTGTCCCAAGAAATCCCACCAATGAAAAGCTTCCCTGGCTCCATCTTCCAATCTACCAAAGTTCATAATCATCCAAACAACATCACATATCCACACACTAAAAAGGCATATAACTCTACAAAAGTTCCACTCAATTCCATCTTTTTGTTCAAGTGGGAATAATTGATATATTCTAATATCCCAAAAAACAAGTCCAATTGCATATAATAGTAAAATATAAGCACATCTTTGTGTATATTGCAAACACAACCATCATCACAAACTAAAAAAACATAAAAATACCGGATCCAACAAAGCCAAAAACAGTAAAATTAACACCCAAAAAAACCTTGAAAAGTTACTTGCACCATCTTAATGAGGTAAATAATCCAAGTTGGTGAGCAATCAAAATGCCACAATCCATATAATATATCATATCAAACAATCAGACCATAAATAAACTAAGAATTCTGACCAATTGGGTACTAATTAAATCAAAAAATTCAGATCCTTCATGGGTCAGTCTTAGATCAATGATCAATCAAACCCATAATCTAAGATTTTCATTTAGATGAACAAAAACCCAACAAAATTCAATCACATAACCAAAGTTCAAAACTTTGAAATTAAAATGGGATAAAACTTAGTACCAGATTGTGAATTATGTTGTGGGTAATAATCCCAAGATTAAAATTTTGTAATTTGATGAATTTCAAGATCTGAGAGGAGGCATAAACAAGAACAAGAGAGAGATGAGCTCCTCCCTTCTTCTCTCTCCTCAACCCCCCCTCTTTTTTTCTTCTTGTTTTTTTTTATTATTTTTTCCTTGATGTTCTTACAATCTCTTAAGAGAGGTGATTGATTAAGAGGAGAAAAAAATGAAAGAAAAATAAGTTTGAGAAAAAGAGGAAGAGAAGAAAGGGTATATGTAAAGCAGCAAAATAAGATGGGATAAAAATAATAAATGGGCAGAAATGGGAGAAGAGAGGAGAGAGAGAAAGAGGTAGCTTGGCTATCCTCTCGTGGAGAAGAGGAGACGAAGAAAGATGGTGACTTGCCAGTTTTTAAGTTTGGATTTCAAAAGTTGGAGTGCATAAGTATAAACCTCTTTTTTACCTTGTTTTTTTTCTTGTGTTTTTTTCTTCATTTTTTTGTAATGGGATTTTTCATTTGGTGTGTTCTCTTCTTTCACCTTAAAAAATAAGTTTCAGTTCCAATAAGTTCAGATCAGGTCTAACACAATACTCAAAAATAAGTTTCAATAAGGGTCAATCAGGTCTAATAAGTTCAGTTCAGATAAGTTCAGGTTTTTCAGGTGAAAAGAACGCACCAAGTCTATGAAATTATTTTTTCTTGAATAGAATATATGTCTGTCTTGTTTAAATTAAAAAAGGCAAGTATTATGATACTTTGTTGAATAAAATTAAAAGTCAATTAGTAGGTGAATAGAAACAAAAACATCATTATAACATTGTTCACGAAGATAAATTACTAAATATTGTTCATATTGATAAATGAGATATATGGAGTTGAGTTTGAAATTTTTGGGTTTATCTATTATTTTATGGTTGAGTTATTTGAAGGTTTGTATTGAGATCTAGAGATTTTTGAGTATTGTATTGTGAAGAAAAGAATCGAGGTGCATAAGTGGAATCAAATTTTTGAGTATTGTATTGTGAAGAAAAGAATCGAGGTGCATAAGTGGAATCAATAAAGATTTGAATTATGATTTGGAAATCCAATGAATTTTTAGTGTTTTGTTGATCGGTTGGATTTTTAAAAATTCTTAAATTTTGATACATAAACCACATTAAGACTGAAATTCGTAGAATTCTTAATTATTTATTTTTTTTATAAAATTTTAAAATTAATTTTTCCAATAATTTAAATTTTTAAAATTTAAATTTTTTAACATATTTTTCAATTTTACAGTTAATACCATCGACTTTGAATTTATGACGGCTATTCAGTTGAAAATTATGAAATTGAGATAAAAGAATGACTTAGTCTTGAATATAGAGTTATGTTACAAGAATTTGTGAAGTGTGGATCGAGATTTAACATGTGATTACTCGGGCTTAGTTTGATGCTAGAGTTTCTAATTAAGTTTAAGGGCGAAATTTTTTTTAAAGATGGTAGAATGTACTCCTCTTCTAAATAAAGTCCTTTCAACTTTCTTTTTTTTAGGAAGTATTAGAATAAATAATTGTAGGTCCCTAGTTGTTTCAAATACTTAATTAAAAATATAGAATTTTTAAGAATTGTTTATTAAGGAGAGAAAATGTGGGCATAAGGGAAAGTGGGTGATATTATAAAAGTTGAAAGGAAAAATAATATTTTAATTGGTGATGTACACATCAAATAAGGAAATAGAAATATATTTTTGAAAAAAAAAAAAAAAAGAGAACTTATTTAGGTGCAAGGAAAAAGCTAGTAAGTAGTAACCCTTGATTTTCAGCTACTTTAACCCTAAAAAAAGATAAGTGGGTATGTGTTATTTTATGAGCTAAATCTTAAATAAGCTATTGGGTATTATATAATTATTAAAAACCTAATTAATCAAGCAATCGATGTAACTTTTGTTTTTAACAAAAACCATGTTTTTGGATGAATCTTAAGGTTATGCGAAAGCATTACAACTTTATAATAAGGATCGAACCATGCATGAGTTATTGGTTGGAACATAACCTTTTATTTTAGTAATCAAGAGATTAAATCTTAACAAGGTATATCAAGGGAAACTTTTTTTCTCACCCCTCCATAAGACCCAACGACATTACTTCGAAATAATTGTTGAAATACCTAAGTTGGATATATTAGTTTAGGTCAAACCATCCAACATCATAATCCATAATTTTAAAGGGATTCCCTTTGTTATATTTACAAAGATCTATTTATCAATAATATTTACGAGTAATTATACCCTCATCTTAAAGATGGGAGTTCAGAGTAACATGTTGATATTACAAGTGTCAAGACTCGCAATTATTTAGTGTATATGTACTAATTACTATTGCATTCACCAAGCTACACTTGACTTAGTCAAAAGTAGAGAACCCTCCAACCTCAAGGTTAGGGATTCAATTCCCACTAGGGTTACTTCGGGAGAGGGGATTTTCTAATCCCTTACCCTCCCCTTCTACAGTATCTAGCCCACTAGCCTGAATCGGATTGACCAGCGACAACTTTTGGTCTATTAGGATCCTTCATAACCTACCTAGGAAAATACTATTCCATTTAGGAAAAAAAAAGTTGAGTGGGGGTAAAGCAAAACATAATGAAAAAGTTATGAGCCAGTCATGAATTAAGAAAGCAACTAATACTTTACTAGAAGTAATTTACATCTGCTTAAGGTTAGATTTGTCACTTGTCAGGCATATAATAGAGTACTACTTTGTAGGGTGTAGAAGCCGGCGGCATGCTGCATAAGGTTGGTTTGGTATTTGTACCAAAATTGCCAACCTGATTATCATCTGGCATTTCTTCCTTATACTTCTATTTTTAATTAATGAAGATAACATTGCATAACATGCTCTGTTTCCTTCATGTGGGAGCAAGGCATATGATTTGCGTTGTCACGACACTAATCTCACAATTTATTTCCTTGATTTAATGAAGAGTTTTATGATGGATAGCTTTATGCATCAAAACCCCCCCTTCTTTTGAAAGAATTTCTAATAGTACGACTTTTAAGATTATCTTAAAACATAATTATATAGAAAGCTCATAAGATCTTGGATTAGTTTAAATGACTTTGGATAAAAGGGAAGTCAAGTTTAAATTAGATCTAGACATTAGAATGAATTATATGTTTGATCAGTATTCTTTCAAATCCAAAGTAAAAATCAACTTATAATATTCTTAATTTGAATTGAGCTAGTGTCCTTTTTACGTTATAAACGCATAAATTTGACCATTCTTTCGATTTTGCCTTCATCTATTTTCAATTGTAATGTTTATAATTTGACATAGGACTATTTTCAAATTTAGTGTCACGATGGACTATTTTAACTTAACTATTGGGCCACTTTATAATAATTTTAAATGCATATAAGAATCAATAGAGGGAGTACAAAATTAGATCAGAGTGAGTTACTATTAATTCCATTTTTAATTAAACGATCCGTTTTAGTGTTTTTGTTTGATTGACATAAATCCCGGAATTGAAAATTTCTCGAGGAACATAAAAGAGTTGAAGTGTTTGGTTAACGGAAACACAAGGCAAATCGTAAAGTTTTATTTTCCTTAAAATATAGATCTAGTTCAATTACTTTTAAAATTTTCTCTACTTTAGTAGAACTTCTCATGGCGATCTATTCTTCTTGTACTCAATCAAATAACTTTCATACTTTCAAGTAGAAAACAAATTCCCTTCCATATAAATATTCATGTAACTTTCTATACTCAACCAAACCACTATACATAAATAAAAAAAATCCAAACTACTACCACTTAAATTCATATCAAATGAGACTACCTTAATAAAGTAGGAGTATTATGTATTCATAAACCTTGTGAGAAATGTAATGTACTAAATCGAATACATAAGATTAGATTCTTAAGAAAGATCTTATAGCTAAGAATAGCTCATTATGGGGTAAAAATTTAACTTTTCATATAATTTAATATTTCTAAAATAAGTATTAAGGAAGAACAGAAGAAAGTGGAGGCAATATGTGTGAATAGCTAGCACATAAGGGATAACTTGCCTTTATTAGCCAGGAAAAGAACTATAGAAAATAAAGAAAATAAAAATAAAAACAGAAGGGATAACTTTGTGCTTCCACTTCCTGAAAGATGAACAGCTAATTAAAATCCAATCAAAGATGTAAATGTTGCCTGTGACGCACTGTACCACATGTATGATGTGTCATGTGTGATGAGTTATGCTATATTGCTTGCTTCCTAATCACCACAGCTTATCTAACCTCTAACATCAATTCTGATTCTTAATTATTGGATGCTTCTTTTACTTAAATATTGAAGAATAATAAAGGTGGTTCCATTGTATGGAAAAAAAAAAGCATTTGTTGAATTGACCTTTTCCTCAAAGTATATTAAGTATATATAGTACTAGATTATTTTAATTCAAGGAGATAGATGCAAAGTGCAATGTACCAATGATACTTACCCTCTTAGTATCAAACACTATAAAACAATTACAGTTTCAACTTGTCTAGTCGTTTTCAACATGTGTCTAAATTTTTATTCGATTTTCTACTTCTTTTTCTCAATAATTTTTTTTTCTCAATAAGTATTGACCCTTATTAAAAATAGAATCATAGATGTCCTCTTTACTTTTTAGAGGACACATACGGCCATACGGGCATGTTCCTTATTATCCTCATTTATTTCTAAATTTAAAACTTTCGAAGATAAAAATATGAAAACCAGAAGAAAAAAGTAAAATCTAATTTTTTTTATTTACAAAATAGACATCATTAAATTTTTTTTGACTAACATTAAGTTCCTTATACAATCTATATCATCTTGACTTATAAAATCTTTCAAACAAATTGTAAACTGAAAAGAATACCAAACGAGTCTTAAGATTCATTTGTTAGATTGACCACTAGACATGCATAAGTGAGAACATCTTGAGGAGGATTTGAGATTTTACTTTTTAAATTGCACAGCTTGTGTGACTATAAATATAAAATGCATTTTATCAAAAATTTATCTCTATTATATAAGGGAATGGAGGAGCCAATGGTAAGCGCCTAAATAAAATGGCCCTCCCTACCTTACTTGATAATAAATCATGTAATTAATGATAAAGAATAAACTTAAAGAAAAAAATCAGCCATATTCAATAAGTCAAATAATAATCTATTTGACATAATTGTCAATCAATATAAGTTTCAAAAAATATTTTATTTAACATTAATTCCAAATCTTTGAATAATGAGGAAAGTTGTTATATGAAGGGAAAAAAACCCTGAAACTACAATTCAAGAATATTACTCCATACAATACAAACACCATTATTTTACTTAAAATCTGAATTACAATTAAATTAAAATTCTTACATAAAATACATTCATAATTCGCCATCCCTATAACAAGTTCGTTCAACTTTGTGCAAATCGGGTATCTAACAACTATCAAACAATTTCGGGTTGAAATACGGTGAAAAATTGGCAATTTATAGCTGCGTACACTATTGTCATGTGCGAAATCATTGTTTTTTTTAATTACAGCTTAAAGATCGCTGAAAAGTGTGTGTTGTGTGAATAAAGTTGACAATGTATCACGTGCATGCTTCTTTAATATAAAGAAAATGAGTGATATGATATATTCTAACCCTATAAAAATTATTAAGTAACCTTTAGATTTAAAAATTAAAGATAAAACTTTAAATTCACGTACATCACGTGCATAAATCTTAGTATGAAATGGAGAAAGCATATGATGATTCAACATTTGCTCCGTTATCTTATCTATGATTTCTTTCCCTTCTTTTTCTCTTCTATCATATGAGTATTTTTTTTTTTTGCTATTCATCTTTCTCGCTTTATCTTCAAAGTAATTATAAAATCCACGATAAAAAAAATTATTGTGAAATTGAAAGAATGTATATGAAGTATAGTTTAGAATTGTGAAAAATATACTTTTTCAAACAAAAGGAAAAGAATCTCTTAACAAAAAGAATCATAAAATACTACACTTTTATAACCGGCTAAATGGATTAAGCTCACTCAACGAAAGGATATCAAAATTCACAACACAATTTCACC